>JAOXJP010234510.1:0-24160 GCA_025762735.1 Platanus orientalis
GAAGATCAATGGGACTTGTTGATTTTCACAAGAGAAAATACCAAGAATTAGGGTAGATGAGATAATTCTTGGTAGCTTTAAAATTTCATTCAAATCTGCCTCCCTTCTATCACAATTTTTTATTTATAAAACTAAACCCAAGATAGAAAAGTCCTAAACAGACCCGAACTCCTACATTCGTAATCACTAAAAATAAAAAAAATCCTAATTCGACACAAATCCACCATATATTCTTAAAATAACTCATTAACATATTCCAATTAAAATTGGCATCCCAGATTCCCCAAAATATGAGAAAAATGGAAGTTATATACCCAAATAGAAAATTTTAATTAAAATGACCATTTGAACCAGTAAAAATGGAATTTGGGGATCTTCCCGGAATCTAATGGAAATAGCAGTAGAGGACAGTATAGAACTCGTTTATCCAATTGTTTTGAGTATAGTATGCCTTAATAGGTTGGCAGGATCAAAAGTAATGGCCGTCTAAAGTTTAGGGGCCGTTTTTGACTCCTTGTGAATTTTTCACTGCATCAAAGCCTCAACCACGCAAAAAATAATATAAAGCCAGATGAAACAATGAGAGAAATACAACAAACACAAGATTTATGTTATCTGGCTGTATGGCTTTATGCAGTCGTGTCTCCTTCTTCCTCAGAAGCTCTTATAATTGTTTGTTGAAATTACATGCGTCCACCATACAAATTAATATTGTAAAGCTATAAGAATCAAAGAGAAAAACACGAGACACGAGATTTATGTTGTTTAGCTCTGTGGCTTATTATGTACACAGAACGACGCATTTTGTTCTTCATTATATGATAAATATAAAAGTTGTATAGAAATCTGCCTAAGGTCTCAACTTGAAGCCGCCCTAAACCCTATAACACCCTCCCTTCACTCAAGCCCTTTGAAGAACACTGTTGTCACTCTTGTATGTCATTCACATTCATGGAAGAAAGCTCCCCTCTCTTATGTTTTTCTCGTCCAGCATATATAGGCCTGTCTACCGTCGTGAAACATCGTTATATTGAATCCTCCTTACGTCTCTATTTCGTATTCCTTATAAAAACAGAATTCCTTCTCTCACGTAGAAGGAAACCACCGACTCAACCTTTCATCAGAAGTTTGAATCTCAGCCCTTAAATCTTCTCTAGATCCAACAGCTCTAAACATGGTACAAACAACACATACAAACCCAAACCGATGGCCCACAAAAGAGTAGGATTATATAAGTTAATCTACCCCTAACTGAAATAGTTTTTTGTATGCACTCTCAATTTTAATGTAGATTTATTGCAATATGTTATGGGTGTACCATGGATTCTTAAGACCAAGACTTAATGCCTATTTATATTTTATGGTCAGGCGACCTTTTCTCCTGGAGGTCCAAATGTGACAAAGATTAATTCAAGCAAAGCCTGTTTAACGATTTTAAACTCCAATGGAGGATCTCACCATCTATAAAACGAAAAGGCCCATTATCTTTAGGTTACCTTTCTTTTCTTGTTTATTATGATGATGACCAGAAAATGATTAGTCAGATGGTCCAATGATGTCCCTCGATCCGGAATCTTGGTGGTTCCTGCACACTAGCTGTAGAATGACGTCGGTGTGGCGCCGGCTAACACCTCTCCGATGCCCTAGTCAAAGTTTGGAAGAAAACTGAAAAATAAAATGTCTTCCTCTCCTCTGGGATCAATTGTGCTTACCTTCTTTCGGGGTTCCCTTTTTCCTTTCATCCTCTTTTTTTGTTTCTCCCCCATTCTTCGAGTTGGTTACCGGAAGGTAGAGGAGTGGGGCATGCGTCGGTGTGGGATTGGTACTTGCTCTCTCGTGCTCTGCATCCCGTAACCGCTTTTGTCTTACTTGGAAAGTGGAGGAGTGGAGCACATGTTGATGTGGGATTGACAGTTATTCTATCGTGCCCTGTATCCCATAACCGCTTCTTATTTTCGGTCCGCTCGGGCATAGTCATGCGTCCGTCACCTCGGGAGGTTATGAACGGTCATCTCTCAGCCGTTTTTTGCACCTGAGCGCCTGGATGACAATGGGGTCAGTCGGTACCCTATGTATCTATTGGGTCGGGTGACAGATCTCTATCGGGTCGATCTCTATCTGGTCGGCCGATAGTATTCATCTCCGATGCTCGGTTGGGCAACAGATTCTCTATTGGGTTGGTTAGTAGTATTCATCTCCGATGTTCGGTTGGTCGACCGATTCACTATTGGGTCTATCGATAGCTTTGCTGGGTTCCCTGAATATACCAAATGAATCTGTGGAGTTTGCTCAATTCGCTAGATTAATCGTCTCAGCCATCTCGGGTCCACATACTCCATTATATGCCCCCTATTCCTCCAGACCGTTGATACGAGCGGACATAGGGAATATATAAGGAGCTGAGTCGATTGGGGTGTTAGAGCTTCGTCTTCAGCTCCTTGAGCCCCGTGCCATTAATGAGGACAAGACATGTGGGTTTGTAGCCGTTTTCTTTTAAATAGCGCTTTAATCTGATGGCCAGGGGTTACTAGAGTGATTCGATGGTTCAGGGTGACTTTGAAGGGTATATGTACGGGTTGGTTCTCTTATTTTCTCACGTTGCTTTGAATCAACCTCTGTCCTTTTCAAGTGGGTTACTCACGTTCGTGCCTGTGTCGCGTTGAGGAGATCATCTGTTGTAAGGGAGTCGGGTATCATCCGCTTCATTTCTCCTCACACATTTTTAGTTTTGAGTGCTGGTTCTTCTCTTCCCCTCCTATTCTTTTTTGTTCTACTTCTGGCATTGTTCCCTGGTTACCGCCTTTCTTCCTGCCATCGGGATTCTTTATCCCTTTTTGCTGCCCTTAGGACACCACCCTAGACCCTACCGAGGCACCCTTCGGGTTTCACTTCGTTCGTTTCTGTTACTGCCTCCGTACTTATCAACACCCACCGGATCTAAATTCCTTAGGGTTTGACTTATCCTTTCTAGGTTATATCTTTACTAGTTTCTTAGAGGTCATAGGCCCCTCGGTAGGTGTCATATATGTTTGCGGTGGAATGGACAGTTCCTCTAAATCAATCGAGTCAATCACGGCACTTAACGAGAACCTCGTCCATGCTGACTCCCCCGACTCGGCTCATCCTTTGTCACCGATTAGGTCGGGTCAATTTGTCGATATGCTATGTCTACTTTGTTGAGGTCTCGATTGGATGGTTTTCATGGGGTCTATTAGATACCCGAGTCGGTTAACTTGAGTGTCTTGTCTTTTGATGAGTGGGCCTACTCTTGTCTTCCGGGGGAGGTCTCCATCTTTGAACAGGCTTTGGAGGCTGGCCTACGGTTCCCTATTCCCCTCTTTGTCCGTCAGCTCCTCACCCACCTTCGTTTAGCCCCAGGCCAAATCATGCCCAACTCGTGGAGGATCCTGATGGCCTGCATGGTGTTGTGGCCTGCATGCAGTGGCGGCCAGGATCATATCATGGTCCCTGAGTTCCTCTATTGCTACAAGGCAGTGGAGATGCATTCTAGGTGGTGATATTTCATGGCTAGGGTTCCCGACCGAGCCTTGATCACGGGTCTTCCAACTTCGAACAAGGGTTGGAAAAGTAAGTTATTTTTTGCGTCAGGGGACTGTCTGGAGTCGGTCCCATGGGAGTCGCCCTTCGATCGGATTCACACGGTTCCTAAGATATGGGGCGAGCCAAGTCTAAGAGGTAATTCTTAGTCTCGTCAGTTTTCCTCTTTATTCATTTAGTCGGTCTGACGTTCTTAGTTTTTGTAGTGTTAGCTGAACACCCCTTGTCTGATCTTCAACTCGAGAGGCTGGGGCTGGCTTTTGCGCACCTGGTTCGGGACTACTCCCTACTGGTGAATTTCAAGTCGCTCTCTACGTACTTATTCAGCCCGGAGGTCCCGTCTTCCTCACTTGCAGTGGGTCAAGCCTCTAGCTCATCTTCCATCCCTGTCGGTTAGGCACCTAGCTTGCCTCTTCCTCCAACTGGTCAGGGTCTTCCTTTTTTGTTGTTTTTGTTTTTTGTTTTTTTTAACGTCTTGTTTACATGTGTAGATATGTCAGCCATTCCGTCGAAGTCCTCTTTAAAGAGGGTAGCGGCCAAGTCAAACCCCGGGTGGTTCCCAAAAGAAGCCACGATTCTCTCAGCATTGCTCAACGGAGAAAGATCTTCCTAGGTCGACCTCTTCAACTACCCCTGTCCCTGTTGAGCCGCCTCTAGTTTCTATCGTTGATCTGAAGGCTGCTTTGGACTCACTTCCCTCCTTCGACGAGTGCATCGAGCATCTTCCTTCGTATAGTGTGGAGGGCTCGTCCAAGGGAAAGGAGAAAATCGCTCCTTCTTTGCTGGCCGAGGAGGTTGAGGTTGTAGGTCACCTTCGCTCGGTCGTCTTTCAGTAGGACCTGAAGAGTCTCTGGCCGAATAGTACTGAAGCTTTGGCCAGGAGAACCTTGTTCGACATAGGAAGGGTAGGCCTCCTTTTCTTCCTGTTCTGATGGATTGTGTTCCTTCTTCTTGCCTTACTGAATCTTCTCGTTGCAGGTGCTGACCAAGGTGACAGCCCTAGCCAACCGTCAACTCACAACCAACAATTTCATCAGGAACCTTAGGGAGAAACTGTCTGAGGTAGAGGTTGAGCGAAAGGCTCTGAGGGACAAGTTAAATGACGCCGAGTATAGGCTTCAAGGAGTCGAGGTTGCGCTGGAGAAGGCTCAGAGGGAGGCCGATGGAGAAAGGGCCACTATTGCTGCTCTGCAGGCGTCTCTGGAAGAGGTGAAGTCTCAACAAGAGTCCATGAAAGAGAAGGCTACTAACGATGCCGTCACCACCTATCTTGAATTTGAGGCCTTTAACGACGAGACGACGGAGTACTTTATCAGTGTCTTCGAGACCCTCCGTCCCCGAGCTCTGAGGATATACCCCAGCCTCGACCTTTCTATGCTGCGGGTCGATGCTGAATCGTTGTCTGCTCAGGAGCCAGCTGAGGAAGATGTAGCTGACCAAGAGAAGGACAATGAGGCATCCTAGACTTTCCTCCTTTTTTTTGTAATGGTTGAGGGGCCTTCATACAGATCCCCCTCTTTTTTATTGATGAATGAAACTCATTTTTCCTTTTTGTGGATACCTTGAAAGTTTAGTAAATTGTTTCATCTGTTTTTGTGGTGCCTCCTAGCATAGCAGTCCTCCTTGGTTATTCGGTCGTAGGGTCGCTTCAGACTATTGGGCTTTAGCTTTTAGACGGGTTATGGTAGGCCAATGTAGTAGACCAAGGGGTCGGATATTGGACTGCATTTCCACGACCACTCGGGCATTTTGTACTGTTGGGGTAGGCCGAGGGTCCGAGTTATTAGACTCTCCATTCTTGACTCCACTCTGGTACTCATTGTAAACCGTTGTAGTAGACTAAGGGGTCGAGTTACTAGACTTAGTCCATTCTTACGACTCCACTCGGGTATTCATTGTAGACCGTTGTAGTAGACCGATGGGTCAAGTTACTGGACTTAGTCAATTCTTATGACTTTACTTGGGTATTTATTGTAGACCGTTGTAGTAGGCCGAGGGGTCGAGTTACTGGACTTAGTCCATTCTTACGACTCCACTCGGGTGTAGACTGAGGGGTCGAGTTATTGAACTTAGTCCATTCTTACAACTCCACTCGAGTATTCATTGTAGACTGTTGTAGTAGATCGAGGGGTTAAGTTACTAGACTTAGTCCATTCTTACGACTCTATTCGAGTATTCATTGTAGACTGTTGTAGTAGATCGAGGGGTCGAATTACTAGACTTAGTCCATTCTTACGACTCCACTCGGGTATTCATTGTAGACCGTTGTAGTAGACCGAGGGTTTGAGTTATTGGACTTAGTCCATTCTTACGACTCTACTCAGGTATTCATTGTAAACCGTTGTAGTAGGCCGAGGGGTCGAGTTACTGGACTTAATCCATTCTTACGACTCCACTCGGGTATTCATTGTATACCGTTATAGTAGACCGAGGGATTGAGTTACTGGTCTTAGTTCATTCTTACGACTCCACTCGGGTATTCATTGTAGACCATTGTAGTAGATTGAGGGGTCGAGTTACTAGACTTAGTCCATTCTTACGACTCCACTCGGGTATTCATTGTGCCATACTTGGACAGTAAACGAATTTTGCTATTATGAAATGAGAATTACATTACTGGTAATACCTTTTCAAATGTTCAATGTTCCATGGTCAGGGTAGGGCCTTTCTGTCTATGGATTTCAGGCAATAAGTTCCCTTTCGAGCAATTCGAGTGACTCAGTAGGGGCCTTGCCAATTGGGTCCCAGCTTTCCGTCTCCCGGAACATGCATGGCTATGCTCACTTTCCAAAGGATGAGGTCCCCAATCTGGAAGCACCACGGTCGTACTCGGGTCTTGTGATATCTCATCATCCTCTATTGATAAGCAGCCATACGAACGACCGCCTCCTCTCTCCTTTCTTCCAACAGGTCAAGGTTCAGACATAGCCCTTTCTCTGACTCCTCGGCCAATGATTCCTGAATTCTGAGACTCGCCATCCCGACTTCCATCGGGATTACAACCTCGCAGCCAAAGGCCATGGCGTAAGGGGTTTCTCCCGTGGGGCTTCTCGGGGTTGTTCTATATGCCCAGAGGACACTTGGTAGCTCCTTAGCCCACTGCCCCTTTGACGCCTCCAACCTGGTTTTGATGATCTTCAATATGGTTTTATTAGTGACTTCTACCTATCCATTGGCCTGAGGATATGCTGGGGAGGAGAAATGATTCTTGATTCCTAACTAGGAGCAGAATTCGCGGAAATTTTGGTTGTCGAATTACTTTCCGTTGTCGGTGATGAGGACTTGTGGTATCCCGAACCGAAAAATTATGGACTTCTAAACGAAGTCGCATATGTTGTGTTCGGTTATTTTCGCCAGTGCTTCGGCCTCAACCCACTTTGTGAAATAATTGACTGCCACAACGAGGAACTTCTTCTGCCTCGTAGCCATGGGCAATGGTCCCACTATGTCGATTCCCCATTGGGCAAAGGGCCATGGTCCGATAATGGGCGAGAGCTCTTCAGCTGGTTGCCTAGGGATGTTGGCAAACCTTTGACAGTTATTGCACTTCCTCACATAGGTTGCCGAGTCGGTTTGCATAGTTGGCCAATAGTATCCTACTCTAATCAGTTTGTTGACAAGAGATCGACTGCCCAAGTGATTTTCGCAGATTCCCTCATGGACCTCTCTTATGACATAATCCACCTCGACCGATGACAGGCACCTTAAGTAGGGTAAGGTAAAACTTTTCTTGTACAGGAGCTCTCCAATCAAAGTGTACCGACTAGCACACAATTTTAGTTTTTGGGCTTTTCCTCGATTTGATGGCAGAGCTCTCGTCCTCAAGAACTCTATAATTGGCGTTCTCCAGTCGTCCGCCAGCATGCCTGCACACATACAGAGCTTTGGCCTATCTTCCATGCTAGGTTGATTGGGCCTACTTACTAGCAGTCGGTTATCCATGACATATCTATCATCAGAGGCCAGTTGTGCTAGCCGGTCGGCATGCTCATTTTGACATCTTGGAATGTGCTTGATCTTGATTTCCTTGAAGTGGGACATGAGCTCCTTGACTCTGGTTAGGTATCTCTTCATTCTCTCCTCCTTGGCTTCGTACTCTCCAATCACTTGTCCTTCAATGAGCTTGGAGTCTGTGTGAGCGGACAGATGTGTTGCTCCTGCCTCAATCGCCAAGCTTAGCCCGGCTATCAGGGCCCCGTACTCGGCTTCATTGTTTGTTGCTTTAAATCCCAATCGGATTGCATACTCGATCGTTATTCCCTCTGGTGTGGTCAACAGGAGACCCGTGCAGTTGGACGAAGTAGTGGACGACCGGTCCACGTGGAGGGTCCATTCCAACTCGAGCGGAAACCTTTCATTCATCTTTGGCATTAACTCTGCTAGGAAATCTGCCAGGACCTGCCCTTTTATGGCGGTCCTAGGTTTGTAACAAATATCGAATTCGCCTAGCTCCACGGCCTATTTCACCAGCCTGCCCGAGACCTCTAGCTTCTACAGTATGGCTTTCAACGGTTGATTTGTTAGCACCACTATCTGATGGGACTGGAAGTAGGGCCTGAGCTTTCTTGCTGTCGTGATCAAGGCAAACGCTAGTTTTTTCAGAGGCGGATACCTCAATTCTGCCCCATGGAGGGCTCGGTTGGTATAGTAAACCGGGATTTGATCATGCTCATCCTTTATTAAAACTGAGCTCACCGCCACATCGAACACAGCAAAATACAGATATAAGTCTTCTCCCGGGGTTGTCCGCCCACGGGTCGGTAAACTCACCAAATGCCCTTTAAGATCTTGAAATGATCGCTCGGCTTCCTCCGTCCATTCAAACCCTTTCTTTAAAAGGCGAAAGAAAGGAAAACACCTATCTGTTGACCTCGAAATGAATCGGCTGAGGGTTGCTACACTCCCCGCCAGCCGTTGAATGTCCTTTACGGTTTGAGGTGACTTCATATTTATGATTGCGTTGACTTTCTTTGGGTTGACTTCTATTCCCCTATGGGAGACCATGAATCCCAAGAACTTCTCGGCCGCCACCCCAAAGGCACACTTAGCTGGGTTTAGCTTCATTCAGAATCCCCTCAGGGTCTGAAGGGTTTCTTCTAGGTCCTTCACGTGCCTCTCAGCTTCCATGCTCTTGACGAGCATATCATCCACGTAGACTTCCACATTTCTCCCAATCTGGGTTTTAAACATCCTATTCACCAGTCTCTGATAAGTGGCTCCCGTATTCTTTAGTCCGAATGACATGACTTTGTAACAATACGTTCATCGGTCGATGATGAAGGATGTTTTCTCACGGTCCCCTTTCTCCATTCGTATCTGATTGTAGCCCGAGAATGCATCTATGAAGCTGAGTAGGGCTTGACTTAAGGTAGAGTCAACCAACGCGTTTATTCTTGGCAGGGGAAGCTGTCTTTTGGACATGCTTTGTTAAGGTCAGTGAAGTCCACACACATCCTCCACTTCCCGCTACTCTTTTTTACCAATACCACATTAGCCATCCACTCGGGATAGGCACGTATGAATCCCGCTTTTTGCAGTTTCTCCACTTCCTCTCCTATGGCTTGATTCCGATCGGCCATGAAGGTTCCCTTTTTTTGTCTGACTAGTTTCGCAGTCGGGTTAACACTCAGTTTATGAGTGATTACTCGCGGGTCAACCCCGGGCATGTCTGCGTGTGTCCAAGCGAATACATCCCTATAGGTCATTAGGAGTTTTTGCAACTGGAGCTTAATTTCCTCAAAAAACGTCCTCCCCACCTGTACCATCCACTCGGGATGGTCGGGGTCTACCCCCAGACCCTCTAAATCCTTTGCTGGTCCGGTTCTCCTTAGCTGGTCATCATCCCTGTCCTCCATGTCCTCAATGACTAGGGCTTCTTGGGACTCCTTCCCTTTCAGAGATGCCATGTAGCATTCCTGTGCCATCGTCTAATCGCCTCTTACTTCTTTAACACCCACTTCAGTTGGAAAGTGCATCAGTAAGTGGTAAGTCGAGGTGATAACTTTCATCTTATTAAGCGTTGGCCTTCCTACGATCGCATTGTAAACCGAAGGGTAATCCAAAATTAAGAAATTGACTGCTTTGGTCACTTGGCACGGGTGAGTCCCGGCTGTCACGGGTAGGGTAATGATCCCCACTGGATACAGCTTATTTCCCATGAAGCCGACCAATGGTGATGCGGTCGCCCAGAGTTTCTCCTTTCCAATTCCCATTTGCTCGAACGCGGATAAATATAAGATGTCGACCGAGCTGCCATTATCTATCAGTATCCTTCGGGTTTGGTGGTTGGCTATAACCAAAGTGACTACCAAGGCGTCATCATGAGGGTGTTGTATCCTTCCAGCATCATTTTCGGTGAACGTGATATTCTCCCTCCAGACCCGGGGGGATTTTCTCAGCCGTTTGGTAGAGTAGACTTCCCCATGTGAAGCTTTTACCTCACAGGCGTACGCTTTCTTGGCCGATGACGATTCACCACCTCCCGCCGAGCCACCTGCGATCACTTTTATCTCGCGTAGAGGTTCGGGGCCAGCATCCTTTCAATTCAGGGGTTCTTCGATTCTATCCAGAGGTGTTCACAGGCGCCCTGCCATAAAGCATCTTAGTCTTCCTTGCCAGATAAGCGCTTTTACTTGGTCTCTTAGGTCGATACAGTCCTCCGTATTGTGGCCATGGTCACAGTGAAACCGATAATATTTCTTCTAGGATCTCTTCTCTGGGGGGTCTTAAGCTTCTCCGGGCACTTTAAATTAGGGTCGTCTCGTACATACATCAACACTTTCTCTAACGGGGAATTGAGCGGGGTGTAAGCCTGCAACCTACAAGGCGGCAGACGTGCTTCTCTGGGTCGCACCGTCCGGTCGGGATTGTCTCTCGTCCCTTCGGTTTCTACCACTTTTAGTCGCTCATCCCTTTTTCTCTTCGATTGCTCTCTGAACTCGTTCCCTTGATCCCGCCGGGCTGCCATCGCGTCTTTAGCATTCATATGTTTTTAGGCCCTCAGCATCAGCTCTGCCATATTGCTCAGAGGGGACTTTGAGAGAGAAAATAAGAATTTAGTGGGCAACAACCCACCCATGAAGGCGGTGAGCACGACCTTCTCATCAGCATCATCTACTTGCATCACTTCCTGGTTGAAACGAGAGACATAGTCCCTGAGCGATTCCCCTTTTGTCTGTTTGACGTTAAGCAGATAGGTGGCCGCCGGCAATAACGTCTCCCTCCAATGAAATGACTGGCAAATGATTGGCTTAACTGGGTAAATGAATTGATACTGTTGGGTTGAAGGCTGTTGAACCATTATTGCGCCGAACCTTTTAGGGTTGCCAGGAATGCTCTGCACATGATCCCATCTGAATAATCGTATAGCAACATCAAAGTTTTGTAAGTCTCCAAATGATCAAACAGATCCTTGCTTCTGTCGAACGATTCCATTGAGGGAACACCGAACCGCTTGGGGAGAGGGTGCGACATGATTGTCGTGGAGAAGGGATGATCCATCCTCTGCACCAATGCTTTTACCGTAGATGGAGCCTTTCCCTGGACAGCTTCCATTATCGTGTTCAGTTGGTCCTATATCCTCTGAATACAACCGTCTTGTTCGTTGGCAGCCCCCTCGTCTACGGCACTGATAGGTCGGGACATTGAAGCCCCTGGACCTTGGCTATCATCATCCCTCCCCCTTCTAGGTCCTTCCGCTTCTGGTCCGGGACACGTATCCTCCTGTGCCTTATCATCGGTTATGGTCCATCCGCTCCATAAGCTTATGATTCAGCTCCTGATTTTGCCGTGCCATTCTATCCATGCTGAGATAAAGATCTTGCAGCTTTTGCTCCAGGCTCGCGATTCGGGCTACCTCCACGTCTCCTATTCCTGGACCGTTTGTGGATGATGCATTCCGACAAGCTTCCATTATTCAGATCGAGTTTCTACCATAAGACCTTTATCTTGCCAGAACTTCCTTTCGTTCTCATAGACGACGCCAACTGATGAAGCCCAGAAAAGGATCACTCAGATGGTCCAATGACGTCCCTCGATCCAAAATCTCGATGGTTCTTACACACTAGTGGTAGAATGACATCGGTGTGGCGCCGGCCAACACCTCTCCTACGCCCTAGTCAGAGTTTGGAAAAAATGACTAAGAGTTCCTCTCTTTTGGGATCGATTGTGCTTACCTTCTTTTTGGGGTTCCCCTTTCCTTTTACCCTCTTTTTCCTTTTTCCCTCATTCTTCGAGTTGGTTACCGGAAGGTAGAGGAGTGGGGCACTTGTCGGTGTGGGACTAGTACTTGCTCTCCCGCGCTCTGCATCCCGTAGCCGCTTTTGTCTTACTTGAAAAGTGGAGGAGTGGGGCACGTGTTGGTGGGGGATTGGCAGTTGTTCTGTCGTGCCCTGCATCCAGTAACCGCTTCGTACTTGCGGTTTGCTCGGGCATAGTCGTGCGTCCATCGCCTCGGGGGCCGTGAACGATCATCCCTTGACCATTTTTTGCCCCTGAGCGCTTGGACGACAATGGGGTCGGTCGGTACTTTATGTATCTACTAGGTCGGGTGACAGATCTCTATCGGGTTGATCTCTATCGGGTCGGTCGATGGTATTCATCCTCGATGCTCAATTAATCGACAGATTCTCTATTGGGTCGGTTGGTAGCCTTGCTGGGTTCCCTGAACCAACCAGATGAATCGGTGGAGTTCGCTCGGTTCGCTCGATTGATCGGCTCAGCCATCTCGGGACCACACTTCATCACATGCCCCCTATTCCTCCAGTCCGTTGGTATGAGCGGACATGGGGAATATATAGGAGCTGAGTCAATTGGGGTGCTGGTGCTTCGTCTTCACCTCTTTGAGCCCCGTGCCATTAATGAGGACAAGACGTGCGGGTTTACAGCCGTTTTCTTTTAAATCGTGCTTCAATTTGACAGCCAGGGGTCACTAGAGTGATCCAACAGTTCAGGGTGATTTCGAAAGGTATATGTATGGGTTGATCCTCTTGTCTTCTCACTTTGCTTTGAATAAATCTCTGTTCTTCTCAAGTGGGTTACTCGCGTTCGTTCCTGTGTCGCGTCAAGGAGATCATCCGTTGTAAGGGAGTCATGTATCATCTGTTTCGTTTCTCCTTGCACATTTTTAGTTGAGTGCTGGTTCTTCTATTCTTTCCTCCCCTCCTTTCTTTTTTTGTTCTGTTTCTAGCATTGTTCCCTGGTTACAGCCTTTCTTCCTGTTGCCGGGATTCTTTATCCCTTCTCACTACCCCTAGGACACCACCCTGGACCCTACCGAGGCACCCTTCGGTATTCACTTCATTCGTTTCTATTACTGCCTCTGTACTTATCAACACCCGCCGGATCTGAATTCCTTAGGGTTTGATTTATCCTTCCTAGGTTATATTTTTACTCATTTCTTAGAGGTCATAGGCCCTTCGGTGGGCGTCAAATACGCTTCCAGTCAAATGGACAGTTCTTCTGAATTAACTGAGTCAGTCGCAGCACTTGACGAGATCCTCGTCCGTGCCAACTCCCCCTACTCAGCTCATCCTTCGCCACCGATTAGGTCAGGTTGGTTTGCCGATATGCTGTATGCCGCCGAGGGTATCATGTCTACCTTGTCGAGGTCTCGATTGGATGGTTTTCGTCGGGTCTATTAGATACCTAAGTCGGTTAACCTGAGGGTCCCGTCTTTCGACGAGTGGGCCTGTTCTTGTCTTCCGGGGGAGGTCTCCATCTTTGAACAGGCTTTGGAGGCTGGCCTACGGTTCCCTATTCCCCTCTTTGTCCGTCAGCTCCTCACCCACCTTCGTTTAGCCCCAGGCCAAATCATGCCCAACTCGTGGAGGATCCTGATGGCCTGCATGGTGTTGTGGCCTGCATGCAGTGGCGGCCAGGATCATATCATGGTCCCTGAGTTCCTCTATTGCTACAAGGCAGTGGAGATGCATTCTAGGTGGTGATATTTCATGGCTAGGGTTCCCGACCGAGCCTTGATCACGGGTCTTCCAACTTCGAACAAGGGTTGGAAAAGTAAGTTATTTTTTGCGTCAGGGGACTGTCTGGAGTCGGTCCCATGGGAGTCGCCCTTCGATCGGATTCACACGGTTCCTAAGATATGGGGCGAGCCAAGTCTAAGAGGTAATTCTTAGTCTCGTCAGTTTTCCTCTTTATTCATTTAGTCGGTCTGACGTTCTTAGTTTTTGTAGTGTTAGCTGAACACCCCTTGTCTGATCTTCAACTCGAGAGGCTGGGGCTGGCTTTTGCGCACCTGGTTCGGGACTACTCCCTACTGGTGAATTTCAAGTCGCTCTCTACGTACTTATTCAGCCCGGAGGTCCCGTCTTCCTCACTTGCAGTGGGTCAAGCCTCTAGCTCATCTTCCATCCCTGTCGGTTAGGCACCTAGCTTGCCTCTTCCTCCAACTGGTCAGGGTCTTCCTTTTTTGTTGTTTTTGTTTTTTGTTTTTTTTAACGTCTTGTTTACATGTGTAGATATGTCAGCCATTCCGTCGAAGTCCTCTTTAAAGAGGGTAGCGGCCAAGTCAAACCCCGGGTGGTTCCCAAAAGAAGCCACGATTCTCTCAGCATTGCTCAACGGAGAAAGATCTTCCTAGGTCGACCTCTTCAACTACCCCTGTCCCTGTTGAGCCGCCTCTAGTTTCTATCGTTGATCTGAAGGCTGCTTTGGACTCACTTCCCTCCTTCGACGAGTGCATCGAGCATCTTCCTTCGTATAGTGTGGAGGGCTCGTCCAAGGGAAAGGAGAAAATCGCTCCTTCTTTGCTGGCCGAGGAGGTTGAGGTTGTAGGTCACCTTCGCTCGGTCGTCTTTCAGTAGGACCTGAAGAGTCTCTGGCCGAATAGTACTGAAGCTTTGGCCAGGAGAACCTTGTTCGACATAGGAAGGGTAGGCCTCCTTTTCTTCCTGTTCTGATGGATTGTGTTCCTTCTTCTTGCCTTACTGAATCTTCTCGTTGCAGGTGCTGACCAAGGTGACAGCCCTAGCCAACCGTCAACTCACAACCAACAATTTCATCAGGAACCTTAGGGAGAAACTGTCTGAGGTAGAGGTTGAGCGAAAGGCTCTGAGGGACAAGTTAAATGACGCCGAGTATAGGCTTCAAGGAGTCGAGGTTGCGCTGGAGAAGGCTCAGAGGGAGGCCGATGGAGAAAGGGCCACTATTGCTGCTCTGCAGGCGTCTCTGGAAGAGGTGAAGTCTCAACAAGAGTCCATGAAAGAGAAGGCTACTAACGATGCCGTCACCACCTATCTTGAATTTGAGGCCTTTAACGACGAGACGACGGAGTACTTTATCAGTGTCTTCGAGACCCTCCGTCCCCGAGCTCTGAGGATATACCCCAGCCTCGACCTTTCTATGCTGCGGGTCGATGCTGAATCGTTGTCTGCTCAGGAGCCAGCTGAGGAAGATGTAGCTGACCAAGAGAAGGACAATGAGGCATCCTAGACTTTCCTCCTTTTTTTTGTAATGGTTGAGGGGCCTTCATACAGATCCCCCTCTTTTTTATTGATGAATGAAACTCATTTTTCCTTTTTGTGGATACCTTGAAAGTTTAGTAAATTGTTTCATCTGTTTTTGTGGTGCCTCCTAGCATAGCAGTCCTCCTTGGTTATTCGGTCGTAGGGTCGCTTCAGACTATTGGGCTTTAGCTTTTAGACGGGTTATGGTAGGCCAATGTAGTAGACCAAGGGGTCGGATATTGGACTGCATTTCCACGACCACTCGGGCATTTTGTACTGTTGGGGTAGGCCGAGGGTCCGAGTTATTAGACTCTCCATTCTTGACTCCACTCTGGTACTCATTGTAAACCGTTGTAGTAGACTAAGGGGTCGAGTTACTAGACTTAGTCCATTCTTACGACTCCACTCGGGTATTCATTGTAGACCGTTGTAGTAGACCGATGGGTCAAGTTACTGGACTTAGTCAATTCTTATGACTTTACTTGGGTATTTATTGTAGACCGTTGTAGTAGGCCGAGGGGTCGAGTTACTGGACTTAGTCCATTCTTACGACTCCACTCGGGTGTAGACTGAGGGGTCGAGTTATTGAACTTAGTCCATTCTTACAACTCCACTCGAGTATTCATTGTAGACTGTTGTAGTAGATCGAGGGGTTAAGTTACTAGACTTAGTCCATTCTTACGACTCTATTCGAGTATTCATTGTAGACTGTTGTAGTAGATCGAGGGGTCGAATTACTAGACTTAGTCCATTCTTACGACTCCACTCGGGTATTCATTGTAGACCGTTGTAGTAGACCGAGGGTTTGAGTTATTGGACTTAGTCCATTCTTACGACTCTACTCAGGTATTCATTGTAAACCGTTGTAGTAGGCCGAGGGGTCGAGTTACTGGACTTAATCCATTCTTACGACTCCACTCGGGTATTCATTGTATACCGTTATAGTAGACCGAGGGATTGAGTTACTGGTCTTAGTTCATTCTTACGACTCCACTCGGGTATTCATTGTAGACCATTGTAGTAGATTGAGGGGTCGAGTTACTAGACTTAGTCCATTCTTACGACTCCACTCGGGTATTCATTGTGCCATACTTGGACAGTAAACGAATTTTGCTATTATGAAATGAGAATTACATTACTGGTAATACCTTTTCAAATGTTCAATGTTCCATGGTCAGGGTAGGGCCTTTCTGTCTATGGATTTCAGGCAATAAGTTCCCTTTCGAGCAATTCGAGTGACTCAGTAGGGGCCTTGCCAATTGGGTCCCAGCTTTCCGTCTCCCGGAACATGCATGGCTATGCTCACTTTCCAAAGGATGAGGTCCCCAATCTGGAAGCACCACGGTCGTACTCGGGTCTTGTGATATCTCATCATCCTCTATTGATAAGCAGCCATACGAACGACCGCCTCCTCTCTCCTTTCTTCCAACAGGTCAAGGTTCAGACATAGCCCTTTCTCTGACTCCTCGGCCAATGATTCCTGAATTCTGAGACTCGCCATCCCGACTTCCATCGGGATTACAACCTCGCAGCCAAAGGCCATGGCGTAAGGGGTTTCTCCCGTGGGGCTTCTCGGGGTTGTTCTATATGCCCAGAGGACACTTGGTAGCTCCTTAGCCCACTGCCCCTTTGACGCCTCCAACCTGGTTTTGATGATCTTCAATATGGTTTTATTAGTGACTTCTACCTATCCATTGGCCTGAGGATATGCTGGGGAGGAGAAATGATTCTTGATTCCTAACTAGGAGCAGAATTCGCGGAAATTTTGGTTGTCGAATTACTTTCCGTTGTCGGTGATGAGGACTTGTGGTATCCCGAACCGAAAAATTATGGACTTCTAAACGAAGTCGCATATGTTGTGTTCGGTTATTTTCGCCAGTGCTTCGGCCTCAACCCACTTTGTGAAATAATTGACTGCCACAACGAGGAACTTCTTCTGCCTCGTAGCCATGGGCAATGGTCCCACTATGTCGATTCCCCATTGGGCAAAGGGCCATGGTCCGATAATGGGCGAGAGCTCTTCAGCTGGTTGCCTAGGGATGTTGGCAAACCTTTGACAGTTATTGCACTTCCTCACATAGGTTGCCGAGTCGGTTTGCATAGTTGGCCAATAGTATCCTACTCTAATCAGTTTGTTGACAAGAGATCGACTGCCCAAGTGATTTTCGCAGATTCCCTCATGGACCTCTCTTATGACATAATCCACCTCGACCGATGACAGGCACCTTAAGTAGGGTAAGGTAAAACTTTTCTTGTACAGGAGCTCTCCAATCAAAGTGTACCGACTAGCACACAATTTTAGTTTTTGGGCTTTTCCTCGATTTGATGGCAGAGCTCTCGTCCTCAAGAACTCTATAATTGGCGTTCTCCAGTCGTCCGCCAGCATGCCTGCACACATACAGAGCTTTGGCCTATCTTCCATGCTAGGTTGATTGGGCCTACTTACTAGCAGTCGGTTATCCATGACATATCTATCATCAGAGGCCAGTTGTGCTAGCCGGTCGGCATGCTCATTTTGACATCTTGGAATGTGCTTGATCTTGATTTCCTTGAAGTGGGACATGAGCTCCTTGACTCTGGTTAGGTATCTCTTCATTCTCTCCTCCTTGGCTTCGTACTCTCCAATCACTTGTCCTTCAATGAGCTTGGAGTCTGTGTGAGCGGACAGATGTGTTGCTCCTGCCTCAATCGCCAAGCTTAGCCCGGCTATCAGGGCCCCGTACTCGGCTTCATTGTTTGTTGCTTTAAATCCCAATCGGATTGCATACTCGATCGTTATTCCCTCTGGTGTGGTCAACAGGAGACCCGTGCAGTTGGACGAAGTAGTGGACGACCGGTCCACGTGGAGGGTCCATTCCAACTCGAGCGGAAACCTTTCATTCATCTTTGGCATTAACTCTGCTAGGAAATCTGCCAGGACCTGCCCTTTTATGGCGGTCCTAGGTTTGTAACAAATATCGAATTCGCCTAGCTCCACGGCCTATTTCACCAGCCTGCCCGAGACCTCTAGCTTCTACAGTATGGCTTTCAACGGTTGATTTGTTAGCACCACTATCTGATGGGACTGGAAGTAGGGCCTGAGCTTTCTTGCTGTCGTGATCAAGGCAAACGCTAGTTTTTTCAGAGGCGGATACCTCAATTCTGCCCCATGGAGGGCTCGGTTGGTATAGTAAACCGGGATTTGATCATGCTCATCCTTTATTAAAACTGAGCTCACCGCCACATCGAACACAGCAAAATACAGATATAAGTCTTCTCCCGGGGTTGTCCGCCCACGGGTCGGTAAACTCACCAAATGCCCTTTAAGATCTTGAAATGATCGCTCGGCTTCCTCCGTCCATTCAAACCCTTTCTTTAAAAGGCGAAAGAAAGGAAAACACCTATCTGTTGACCTCGAAATGAATCGGCTGAGGGTTGCTACACTCCCCGCCAGCCGTTGAATGTCCTTTACGGTTTGAGGTGACTTCATATTTATGATTGCGTTGACTTTCTTTGGGTTGACTTCTATTCCCCTATGGGAGACCATGAATCCCAAGAACTTCTCGGCCGCCACCCCAAAGGCACACTTAGCTGGGTTTAGCTTCATTCAGAATCCCCTCAGGGTCTGAAGGGTTTCTTCTAGGTCCTTCACGTGCCTCTCAGCTTCCATGCTCTTGACGAGCATATCATCCACGTAGACTTCCACATTTCTCCCAATCTGGGTTTTAAACATCCTATTCACCAGTCTCTGATAAGTGGCTCCCGTATTCTTTAGTCCGAATGACATGACTTTGTAACAATACGTTCATCGGTCGATGATGAAGGATGTTTTCTCACGGTCCCCTTTCTCCATTCGTATCTGATTGTAGCCCGAGAATGCATCTATGAAGCTGAGTAGGGCTTGACTTAAGGTAGAGTCAACCAACGCGTTTATTCTTGGCAGGGGAAGCTGTCTTTTGGACATGCTTTGTTAAGGTCAGTGAAGTCCACACACATCCTCCACTTCCCGCTACTCTTTTTTACCAATACCACATTAGCCATCCACTCGGGATAGGCACGTATGAATCCCGCTTTTTGCAGTTTCTCCACTTCCTCTCCTATGGCTTGATTCCGATCGGCCATGAAGGTTCCCTTTTTTTGTCTGACTAGTTTCGCAGTCGGGTTAACACTCAGTTTATGAGTGATTACTCGCGGGTCAACCCCGGGCATGTCTGCGTGTGTCCAAGCGAATACATCCCTATAGGTCATTAGGAGTTTTTGCAACTGGAGCTTAATTTCCTCAAAAAACGTCCTCCCCACCTGTACCATCCACTCGGGATGGTCGGGGTCTACCCCCAGACCCTCTAAATCCTTTGCTGGTCCGGTTCTCCTTAGCTGGTCATCATCCCTGTCCTCCATGTCCTCAATGACTAGGGCTTCTTGGGACTCCTTCCCTTTCAGAGATGCCATGTAGCATTCCTGTGCCATCGTCTAATCGCCTCTTACTTCTTTAACACCCACTTCAGTTGGAAAGTGCATCAGTAAGTGGTAAGTCGAGGTGATAACTTTCATCTTATTAAGCGTTGGCCTTCCTACGATCGCATTGTAAACCGAAGGGTAATCCAAAATTAAGAAATTGACTGCTTTGGTCACTTGGCACGGGTGAGTCCCGGCTGTCACGGGTAGGGTAATGATCCCCACTGGATACAGCTTATTTCCCATGAAGCCGACCAATGGTGATGCGGTCGCCCAGAGTTTCTCCTTTCCAATTCCCATTTGCTCGAACGCGGATAAATATAAGATGTCGACCGAGCTGCCATTATCTATCAGTATCCTTCGGGTTTGGTGGTTGGCTATAACCAAAGTGACTACCAAGGCGTCATCATGAGGGTGTTGTATCCTTCCAGCATCATTTTCGGTGAACGTGATATTCTCCCTCCAGACCCGGGGGGATTTTCTCAGCCGTTTGGTAGAGTAGACTTCCCCATGTGAAGCTTTTACCTCACAGGCGTACGCTTTCTTGGCCGATGACGATTCACCACCTCCCGCCGAGCCACCTGCGATCACTTTTATCTCGCGTAGAGGTTCGGGGCCAGCATCCTTTCAATTCAGGGGTTCTTCGATTCTATCCAGAGGTGTTCACAGGCGCCCTGCCATAAAGCATCTTAGTCTTCCTTGCCAGATAAGCGCTTTTACTTGGTCTCTTAGGTCGATACAGTCCTCCGTATTGTGGCCATGGTCACAGTGAAACCGATAATATTTCTTCTAGGATCTCTTCTCTGGGGGGTCTTAAGCTTCTCCGGGCACTTTAAATTAGGGTCGTCTCGTACATACATCAACACTTTCTCTAACGGGGAATTGAGCGGGGTGTAAGCCTGCAACCTACAAGGCGGCAGACGTGCTTCTCTGGGTCGCACCGTCCGGTCGGGATTGTCTCTCGTCCCTTCGGTTTCTACCACTTTTAGTCGCTCATCCCTTTTTCTCTTCGATTGCTCTCTGAACTCGTTCCCTTGATCCCGCCGGGCTGCCATCGCGTCTTTAGCATTCATATGTTTTTAGGCCCTCAGCATCAGCTCTGCCATATTGCTCAGAGGGGACTTTGAGAGAGAAAATAAGAATTTAGTGGGCAACAACCCACCCATGAAGGCGGTGAGCACGACCTTCTCATCAGCATCATCTACTTGCATCACTTCCTGGTTGAAACGAGAGACATAGTCCCTGAGCGATTCCCCTTTTGTCTGTTTGACGTTAAGCAGATAGGTGGCCGCCGGCAATAACGTCTCCCTCCAATGAAATGACTGGCAAATGATTGGCTTAACTGGGTAAATGAATTGATACTGTTGGGTTGAAGGCTGTTGAACCATTATTGCGCCGAACCTTTTAGGGTTGCCAGGAATGCTCTGCACATGATCCCATCTGAATAATCGTATAGCAACATCAAAGTTTTGTAAGTCTCCAAATGATCAAACAGATCCTTGCTTCTGTCGAACGATTCCATTGAGGGAACACCGAACCGCTTGGGGAGAGGGTGCGACATGATTGTCGTGGAGAAGGGATGATCCATCCTCTGCACCAATGCTTTTACCGTAGATGGAGCCTTTCCCTGGACAGCTTCCATTATCGTGTTCAGTTGGTCCTATATCCTCTGAATACAACCGTCTTGTTCGTTGGCAGCCCCCTCGTCTACGGCACTGATAGGTCGGGACATTGAAGCCCCTGGACCTTGGCTATCATCATCCCTCCCCCTTCTAGGTCCTTCCGCTTCTGGTCCGGGACACGTATCCTCCTGTGCCTTATCATCGGTTATGGTCCATCCGCTCCATAAGCTTATGATTCAGCTCCTGATTTTGCCGTGCCATTCTATCCATGCTGAGATAAAGATCTTGCAGCTTTTGCTCCAGGCTCGCGATTCGGGCTACCTCCACGTCTCCTATTCCTGGACCGTTTGTGGATGATGCATTCCGACAAGCTTCCATTATTCAGATCGAGTTTCTACCATAAGACCTTTATCTTGCCAGAACTTCCTTTCGTTCTCATAGACGACGCCAACTGATGAAGCCCAGAAAAGGATCACTCAGATGGTCCAATGACGTCCCTCGATCCAAAATCTCGATGGTTCTTACACACTAGTGGTAGAATGACATCGGTGTGGCGCCGGCCAACACCTCTCCTACGCCCTAGTCAGAGTTTGGAAAAAATGACTAAGAGTTCCTCTCTTTTGGGATCGATTGTGCTTACCTTCTTTTTGGGGTTCCCCTTTCCTTTTACCCTCTTTTTCTTTTCTCCCTCATTCTTCGAGTTGGTTACTAGAAGGTAAAGGAGTGGGGCACGTGTCGGTGTAGGACTGGTACTTGCTCTCCCGTCGTCTGCATCCCATAACCGCTTTTGTCTTACTTGAAAAGTGGAGGAGTGGGGCACGTGTCGGTGGGGGATTGGCAGTTGTTCTGTCGTGCCCTACATCCCGTAACCACTTCCTACTTACGGTCTACTCAGGCGTAGTCGTGCGTCCGTCACCTCGGGGGCCATGAATGGTCATCCCTCAACCGTTTTTTGCCCCTAAGCGCCTGAACGACAATGGGGTTGGTCGGTACTCTATATATCTACCAGGTCGGGTGACAGATCTCTATTAGGTCGATCGATAGTATTCATCCCCGATGCTCGATTAATCGATAGATTCTCTATTGGGTCAGTTGGTAGCCTTGTTGGGTTCCCTGAACCAACCAGATGAATCGGTGGAGTTCGCTCGGTTCACTCGATTGATTAGCTCAGTCATCTCGGGTCCACACTCCATCACCTTTGAACCCAATTTTGATTGTTGAAATATTGATTGTTGGGGCATTGATTTCATGGGTTATTCCCACCTTCCTTTGGATGTCTTTACACTCTGTTAGCTGTAGATTATGTTTCCAAATGGATTGAGGCTATTCTTTGTAAAAATAATGACTATAGGGTAGTTTTGAAATTTTTAAAAGAAAATTTATTGTCAAGGTTTGGAATACCTAGAGATCTCATAAGTGATGGAGGATTGCACTTTTGCAACTAGCTCCTTGAGGCTCTGATGAAGAAATATGGTATAACACATAAGGTTGCAACCCCTTATCACCCACAAATAAGTGGACAAGTTGAACTAGCTAATCGGGAAATCAAAGATATTTTGGAAAAAATGATTAACCCAAATCATAAAGATTGGTCTTTGAGGTTAACCGATGACTTTGGGTATACCGTACAACTTATAAGACCCCGATTGACATGTCTTCATATCGACTTGTTTATGGGAAAGCTTGTCACTTACCCGTTGAATTGGAGCATAAATCATATTTGGCTGTAAAGTAGTTTAATTTTGGTTTAGACAAAGCTAGCTCTTTAAGAAAATTGTAATTAAATGAGTTAGAAGAGATCTGGTGAGGTGCTAATGAGAACTCTAGGATTTACAAAGGCTGAATGGAAGTTTTTCATGATAAACACATTTTGAGAAAATCTTTTGAACCATCTTAGAAAGTTCTTTTGTACAATTCTAGATTGCATTTGTTTCCTAGTAAGTTGAGGTCTAGATGGACATGACCATTTGTGGTTAAGATTTTTTCCTCATGGAATTGTTGAAGTTGAGAATCCCAAAAATTGTAATGTTTTTAAGGTTAATGGACAACATCTTAAATCATTTCTTGAGAACTTTTCGCATGAAGATGAGTTCATTGATTTAGAGGATCCTATTTACCAGGACTTGCCAAGCACTTAGATTATTTAGATCGTAGTAGTGTATCTGTCATAGTTAGTTTTTTTTTTCTAGTAATTTTTCCTTTCTTTGTTATTTTTGTGTTTAACTCATTTTGTAAGTATTAAAGTTTTAATTTTCTTTTTGTTTGCCCTTGAGGTACTCTCCATAATCTCTATTACTTTGTTTTTCTTTGTTTACATTGAGGACAATGTATGTGTTAGGTTGAGAGGAGGAAAATTTGGTGTTGTGCTGGTCTTAAAATTTTCATTACCTTAGCATGATTATTAAGATTGAAGTTTATTATACTACTTATGTTTAAAATATTTCAATGACTTCATACTCAAATTACATTGCATATGCACTTTAGCCACATGGATATGATTCTTGGTTGACAGGTAAAGATGATTTAAAAAATCTTTATGAAAGAAAATGTAGAGACTTTTAACCCTTGCGAGTATTTGAGCCATTCAATTTTTTTCTCAGAGGGTTATTGTATCTAAATTTACCTTAATTGTTTGGAAGCGCACAAATTTCATTGTTTAGTCTCATTATCTCTTCCTTTTGGTTGAATGCTGAGAATTTATCATTTTTATGCCACACTTGAATCTTTTGAAGTCATATATGTTGAAAAACCATACCAATCTTTGAGCAATGATTTTATGCCATCTTTGATTTCTTTGAGCCTTTAATTTTTTTTTTTTAAAGATATTACCGTTAGTTAACCCGTTGAGTCTATAGATAATCATTTTTTCCATTACTTTTTTTTCCGAGGTGTTTTGAGAATAGATGTAACCAATGTGTTTCATTAAGGTGAATGGATGGAAATTAAAAGAAAAAAAAAATAGCAAAACATTTGTTAAAAAAAATGATGCTTTCATTGAGGTGTGCTTGATTGACAAAAAAAGAAAAAAAAAGTTTTGTTGGTGAAGTATTGAGAATTGTACACATGAAAAAAAAGGGGGTGGGG
>JAOXJP010234511.1:0-10154 GCA_025762735.1 Platanus orientalis
ACCAAGAAAACACTTCAAATATAGATCATGCATCCACAACATCATCACTGTCCACCTGACAGTTCCGTATATATCCATCTATATTAACATCACATTATCTCTACATGAATTTATATCTTAATAAACCTAAGTAAATTATCAAATTTATACAGAACTCTAAGAATAATTCATACATCTCTTTAATTTCTCCTCAATTACCTACTATGTCTAGCTCAATCACTAACGTTGTTGCTTTATCACTTTATGTTCAATATCTTTGAATATATCCTTCAATTGCTTCACATGTAACCAAGAAAAACATTAAGGTTAGCATCAACTAGTAACATGCATTTGGATAGGAGAAACAAGTTTCCTTGTAAGTCAACTATGTTTAGAAGAGTTTAAAAAAATGTGGATCTTTATACAATTGGTTTGCTGAAAGCACTTTAACTAAGCATGGGTTGGAAGGTGAGCTCAAACAAGAGTAGATTCAGCTAACAGCTCATTGACAAATAAAGTATTTTTCCATCTCAACCTCGTGAGAAAATGAACATTAGACAACACATACAACAAGTAACTCTCTAAAGTATCATGAACTTGTAGGGTATACTCATATGTACAACACAGCATCTCAGTTGATGAATAAGATTCAATTGAAAAGTTAATTCAAGGTCGACTATGGATGGTGTTAATATAAACAGTTGAATACATAACAAATAATTTATAACTAGAGGAAAGGAATTAAGTATTATCCCCCTTAACAAAGAGAGACATCCACAAATATTAACATGTTAATAGTACGTCACAACAACTACTAAGATACCAACATGTTCAGTCCATCATCTAGCTTTAGGATAAAGATGCTAAAAGTTTAACACCCAAACAAATGGATCAAGAAATGAAATGAAATCTAACACAAACTTTCATGAGGTGGAATTATCATGTCAATTCACCTTAATCAAACAATGAAAGTTGGTTTCTTAGCAATGGACACTAAATACAAAATCACTGAATAAAGAATATAGCCAAAAAAAATTGAAACCAACCCGAGAATGAGGTGAACCTTTTTTAAATGAAATGAAACCGAGGTGACAGGGTCAAACTTATAGTGTTTAACAAATACCATTTCTAATATGTACCAATACTCTTTATTCTTACTCCCAAACAAAGAACACTTTCTTTCTTACATTAAAACCCAATACCCGTTGTTGCCTTCACTCAGTCTCAAATCGCCCCACACCATTAAACAGCTTGAGAAACTTTGCTTATTGCAACTTAAAAAAAAATTAGTTTCTATACACAAAACAAGGCCAATGATTTTTTTAAACATGACATTTACAAACCTGAAAAATTCAAATCCTATCTATATGCCACAAATGTGATTCCATAGAATCTATGGGGAATGAAAAAAGAAAAGATGGTCATATATAAACAAGTATGTGAAATGTGAACAAGCATATTCTGATTTTCTAATTTATATGAACAGATTATAACTTGCCCAATATGAAAATTCATCACAAAAAAAGTAAGGAAGAAAAAATCGATATGCAACAAACCTATTCATTGAATTATTTGTGAACAAAAAGGCTGAGCTTATATATATATATATATATTTAAATCAAGAGATGTCAATGGGCCTACAATTGTGTGCTAAGGGAAATTATGTGGAGACACACACACACACGCATACACACAAAAACTAACCCCGGAGAATTTGATAAACCAAAGAAATAATAAGTGAGCCGGAAATTATAACATAACTACTTAATTGGATCAACTTCATAAAGGAGGGCAACCAACTCACATGAAACTATTTTAAGAGACATTGAAACAACTTCAAGGGAAGACCTATTAACTAGGCACTACAAATTACATACAAGACCAAAACTCTATAACAAGGTTCAAGCTCTTCCCAAAAAAAAAAAAAAAAATGAATGATAATAAATAAATAAAACCTGAGCTTCTAAAATAAAAGTCATCCAAAGTTAGAATAGACCAAAATCTTAAAAATTAGGCATGATTCAAAAATTTATGACATAATAAAGTTAAGGAAAAAAATAAGAAAGAAAACATTAGATAAAGACTAAATAAACATATCAATGGCACCTAGAAGAGACTGACAAGTCCTTTGGTTGTAGCATACGTTGAACATGATCCTCTTCTTTAGTTCACAATAGTAGGGCAGAGACAAGAGAGGAAAAATCATTGAACAGTCAATGTATGCCTGATCTAGGGTTTGTGAAAGAGGAATCTTTGAGAGTAAGGTCGTTCTAAAGCCAAAAAAAGGAGAGAAGTACCTAGAAGCAAGGTCTCACACCTGGGTTCAGACGAAAGGGGTATGGGCATGGTCTTTTACGAATGTGTAGACTGGTATATCGACTTGGGTTGGCCCTGAGAGAGGGATTGAGAATGAAGGGAAGATGAAGGGCTTTTTTTATGGATTCCCCTAGTCCATTCCCATTCCCCTTCAGAGAAATCAGATGGGGGTTTTATAGAATCCATTGGTGGGGGTTGGCTATTGCAGAGAGAAGGAAAATGGAAATGAGAGGGGGGGCAAGAGAGGGGTAGCAGGGTATGGGAGCGGCAATGGAGGTGAGGGGTTAGGGTATGGGAGAGAGTAAGGGAGTTAGAAAGAGATGGGACGAGGAGAGGTGTGTGGCTTGTGGTGAGGAAGAAAGAGTGGTCTGCAGGGTATGAGATGAGAGGTGAGGGATCACATGAGAGAGGGGTGTAGAGGGAGAGGAGAAGATGGGGCCGTTCCTCTGTTCCTCATCTAGGGTTTCTGAAATGGGGCCAAAATCCAACCCCTCATGTGATTCCCCTTCAAGCATTTGAATCCCCCCCTTTTGTGTCTGCTCATTGGCTTCTTTATAGAAATTGAACCCTAGAAGCATAGAGATTCAATGGGGGCATGGGTGGTCTCCAAGATCAGCGTCAACCAAGCATCTAGTTGGGTTATGTTGGGCTGCCATTGGTTGAACCTGATGGTTGTAGGTCCCATGGGGAAGAGGGAAAGGGAGGTTTTCACAGAAATAAGAAGCAAACAGGGATGCATGGTTGGGGTGCTTTAAGGTTTACACGAGAGGGGAAATGGGAGGAATCAAGAGAGACACAAATGGCAGAGGGTTGTGACCGTTGGAGCAAAGAGTGAGTGAATGAGGAGAAAACAACAGAGAGATAGAGGGCACATAAGAGAGCAGCTGGGAGATAGAGGGTGCAGAAGAGAGAGATAGAGAGGGTGCAGAAGAGAGAATCGGGGAGAGAGAGAGAGAGAAGAGGGGGAGGGTTTATCTGTGTGTTAACGAATGAGAAGAGTGATTGGTTTAGACTTAAGTCAAATAGGCTTGGTTTGGGTTTTGGGCTGGTTCAGGATTGTTCAAGTTGGCTAGTTTGGGTAGGGTAATGTGGAGTAAAAAAAAAAAAAAAAACATAAATAGAATAATCTAAAAGTAAAATATAATAATAATAATAATAAAATAAATAAAGAGAAAAATAATAATGACAATATTGCATAAATAAATAAATAAGTAATAAATACAACATAAATTAATTTTAAATGGGTACAATGTAACATAATAGAGAAAAAGATAAAAAAAATAAAAGGTGAAAATAAATGGAATTAGTTAAATAGTAAATGCGATCAAAAGTAATAATAATAATAATAATAATAATAAAGATAATAATAAGAAAAGACAGGAATCAAAACATAGTAAATGAGAGGGGTAGGGTTTGGAGTTGAGCTTCAGTTCAATTAGAGTCTTAGCTGACGGGTTAAAAAAAATAGCTGAGTGATTGTTCTGCCTGTTTGCTGACTTGAAAAGAAGCGTTGGTACCGAGAGTAATGCCAAAATTTGGTGCTTACATAGGGGTTGTCCCTTGAATAAAGTTATATGTAGAGACATCTAAAATTTGTGCAAATTACAAATAAGGACTTGCACCCTCACAAATCTACACAGAAGTCTTTGAAGCCACACATGAGCTTTAAACCAACAAACTAGCTTAGTTGAAGTGATGGGCCTACTTGGCCTTGATCTAGGTTTGTAGATATTAATTGAAGAATCACCTAGCCCATCAATAGGCCCAAAGTATAGATAGTGTGTATGTTGACCCTCATGAAAGAATAGCTAAATAAATTGATTCTCTAGTTCAGACAAGAAAATATGTGTCATAAAAAGAATATAAGAATTCGTAAAATTATCTTATCTCCAAACAAAAAAACAACAGGATGCAAAAGTAGAATTATCCAATCAACACTTAATCAAAGGTATGGATGAATCTTTCCTCAAGGCTTGTAAATGCTCCCTCATACATTTATAAGGGATCTTTTTTAAGACTTTAGGTGAGAGAAATCCCTAAAGACATGACAAAGTTCCAAAGCATCACAAAGGTCTCCACTTGTCTGAAGCACTATAGTATTCTTTCTAATTCTCTCCATTAACTATTCTTGTGGTCTTAGAAATATGTCACACGTAACCCTAAGTGCAAGCCCACAATGTTTTTTTCATTGTTGATAAAACTTGAAATTCAAATTGAAGAGAAAGTTACACCAACATATATAAAGAAGAGAAATATGTTATCAGGTCATCATCTTCAATGTCAATTGTTAGTCAAAGGTTTTTGCTTGTGTAAAGAATGTAACCAAAGAGATTTGTACATTTGTAATTTTCCCTCACTTTACATGTTTTTTCATACATGAAATCTGTGTCAACAAATTTCTAACATGCCCAATAGACTCTCTACTCTCATTTTTTTAGTTGGCATCAACAACACTTCAGTATCCATGATGATATAGTTGAAACTTTTAAAAATGGAATATTGAAAATAAAACATATATTATATAGGTTTTTTAAGAGCACAAAACATGTACTACATTCAGCCTTTGTGTTGGAAATGTGGAAAAGATTAGGTACAAAAATTTGTTTTTTCTGATGTATTAGAATGGCATCAGGGGGTGGACACATCAGAATTGAAAAGGAATAAACACCCCTAAAAAGTGAAAAGTCACTTTTCAGTACTGATGTGTCAACCCCCTGATATCATCCTAATACATCAGGAAAAGCAGATTTCAGTACCTAATCCAGCCCTTGGAAATGCCCAATCAAATAGGGAGCAAATATTTTGTCTAGGATTTTGTGTCCGGGACAATGTCTAGGATCCTGGACACAACACATGGACAGTAAAGTGGTGGGATTTTAATTTAATCGTCTATCCCACAACTTTACTATCCATGTGTCATGTCCAGGATCTTGGACACAAAAATACAGGACATGACATTTTCTTCCAATCAAATATAGTAACAACATTTATAAACATGTTTAGAAAAAGATTAAAATTCTATATCAAAAATAAAAATATATTACATGTGTAATGTATGTAGGGGGTATCAACATTATAAAAAAAGGGGATGGGGTGGCAAGATCTCTCGGTATGGATTCATGTATGAGCAAAAGCAACTTTATTTTTGGTAAAACAGCAAAAGGAATATATATATATATTTTTATGGTAAATGAATAAAAGCAATTATATAGGAACATCCTATAAATGATTTTTTAACCAATGTATGATGTGCAGTACTACAAATTAACATGTGAGGTGTTTTTGAATTTTAAGATTGAACACATTTTCTGAAGATTTTAACTTTATACATAGCACATGTCAGACCATGGTGTGGTCACACATTGGTTACACCAATGTAGTTGAAGTCTTTTTTTAATAAAATGGATTGAATGAGTGAGATGATGTCAATAATGATAGTTAATTAATAAATTCATAACAACAACAACAACAACAAAAGCAGCCTTATTCCACTCTATTTAAGGTCATATCTGTCGCTAGATTACAAGTTGCCATACCTCTCCTTATTACTTCAATTCATGTCAATTTTGACCTATCCCCTTGGCCTTCTAACACAAATAAATAAGTACTATACAAAATATTAAATACATAATGAGACGTCTTGTACTATCTATAGCGTTTAAATATATTATGCCTAACATCTATGGTGTTAGGTTTGGCTTCAGTGACAGCTCTACAAGCATAGGCAATAAAGGTTGACCCTTCCAAGTCAATGTAATTTCACAAGACTTCTTATTACTTTGGACCCAACCACCACCAATAACCAAGGACGGGATACGTTGAAATTACTATAAGCTATGATACCCAATGAAAAACATAGCTTGTATTAGTAAGGTAAAGACGTAACACACAAACACCAATATTTAAAGGAGAACTTATCAACTTCGCGAGGGAATTTTAAAGAAATTAAGTGTCTGCGGCACGTTTTCGGTTGGGCATTGCAGCAAGTTACTAAAATAGTAATTTGAACTCCACATACCTACCTAATAGGGGGTTCACATCATCTCCTGACTGGACAGCTACCACTCCAGTCTCTCCTCCGAATGTGAAACGATGTCCCACAAAGGGTGCATTAATAAATAAACAAGTACTTATCCATTATGTGTTTACAATAATACCCACCCTTGATTCATGTGTATTGACTAAACATCCTTTGTCAGGCCACATGTCACACTGATTAGTATGTAAATAATAAAACAGTTTGTAATAACACTGATATGTATCAACTCACAGATATCTGACAGAGATGATTGATGGTAGTGGCAAATACGAATATGTGAAAAGCATGTAATAATAGTAACTGATATGTATCAACTCACAGGTTTTGGTACGTAACAGATGCAGTCCAACAAATTAGGTATCGATTCAATATCTGCAAATTAAAGAAACAAAGACAATTTATTGGTTGATGGTTAAGCATGTATAGAACATTGTCCTTAAAGTGATATTTGCCGGCCTGTTACAAGTACAGTAGGCTTTATCGACGATCATCTCCAGGAAACACCAACCTCTTTGATAGACCCCGCACAGGTTAATAGAGACTCACATGAACAGCTCAGACCAACCTCTAGTGCCAATGGAGTAGCATATATCAAAATCAAATTGAATCAATACAAAACCAATAAAGAACGGAGAAAGAGAAAATCACTAGTTTGCACAGAATCTTTTTTGTGATTCATTCTCCTCATTTTTTATTATAGAAGATGATGATTGCATACACCCATACATTTCATGAAGAGTTAGGCTCTTTAGAAAAATAATAAACGCATAATTAATCTTAATAAATTCAATAACACACCAATTAACAATTAATTTGGTTTCTTAATTAGTTGATGCAAACAAACATCCCCAAACCCCCCTCTCCTCTTCAACCCTATTATCCCTTTGGGTCTTGTCTTTACTTATAAGGTGTATGTTGAAGTTCCCCATTTCCCATGTGGGACTGTAGGACTAAACTCTCAAAACAAAAGCCTTTGAGAGTTGGGTTGTATTTTGTTTTGGAGGAAAATACTGAAACTTTAAATAAAACAATTCATTCAAAGTTCCGTCCAAATCTTTTAACACACTAATGGGTTTACGTTACTTATATGGGCCTATTTGATCCACACAAATACACAGCCCATAATACACATGTGATTTATTCTTAATCTTACATATACTTTAAATATAACATAGTAATGGAGTGGTAGCTGTCCATTCAGACCGGAAATGATTTAAAATCCCTAATAGGGGCTTGCATGTCAGTATACAGGGGTAATTCTGTAAATAACTAGGATTACAAAGTCGGTCAACCTTTTTAAACCAATAAAAGTCACTCCTCTCTCTCTCTCTTAGCTTCCGTTTTCTCTTTCTTAATCCTACATAAGTTCCTAGCTTCTCTGCTTTCTCTTTCATAATACTCCATAAGTTTCTAGCTTTTCTGTTCTCGTAATCCTCCATAGTTGTAATGGATTCCGAGACGGCGGAGGTGTATCAAGATAATAGCGTGCAATCGTATCAGTATAATGCTGAAGGACAATTCCATATGGCCTCAAAAACACAAGCACCATATCGTCCAGCAGTTTCAAATCAGATTCCTGTAGAAAAGTGGTCAACGGGTCTCTGCAGTTGCTTTAGCGATCTCTCAGGCTGTAAGCGCCTTGTTGCACCCTCTTCTCTACTTTCATTAGATGATGGTGATACATGTATATAATTTCTCACTAATGATCCCATAACATGACTTCTACTCTTATGGTGAAGGCTTCATCACAAGTGTCTGTCCCTGCATTACCTTCGGGCAGAATGCCGAGATAATAGATAGAGGAAAGACATGTAAGTACATGCATTTGAGTTCTTTGTACAATATGAAAACAAATCTCTTAGATGTTTATTATTAATAGGGCTGTCAATCAGGTCGGATTGAGCCTGGCCAAGATCTGCCTAAACTTAGTCGAAAATGTTTTATCTAAACCCAAATTTTGCCTGAATAAAACTTTGGACCTAACAATTGGGTCCAAACTCAGCACATTTTAAAACAACAAGCTTTAGACTGAGTTTAGATTGTTCAGATTATAACTCTTTTCTTAATTTCTGAGTTGATTTTGGACTCATAATCACCTTTAAATGCATGTTGTATGGATTTTTTTTAACAGTTTGGTACTTAAAATGTTTGTTGATAGTAATTAATCTAATATCAACATATAAATAAAATTATTATTTGCTAAATAGTTCGGGTTAGGCCGGACCTCGGACTAAACAAGTGATTATCCAAACTTGGCCCAAATAAACTTTAGGCCTAAAAGTTGAGCCCAAACTTAGTCCAGCCCAATTATTTTTTGGGCCAGACATGTTGGGCTTCGGACCAGTTTAACCCAATTGACAACATTAATTATTATTTTCTACTTCCATTTTTTTAGGTGGGTTTTAATGAATTCTTGAATACGGTGATGATTATGAAGATTGGTGATGACAAATAGTTCAAATTTAAAATACAAAACTTTATTTGAGAGAGAGAGGGGACTTCTTCTGTTCCATAGAAGTGTCATGTACCAAAGGTTAAAAAAGCATATGGGAAACGCTTAAAATTTGTTGATGTTAGTGCAATGGTAACAATAATAGAATTTTACGTGATTGGATATAAACCTAAATCATTCATGATTTATATGATAAAGAATAAAACAGAAACTAAGAAATTAACAATCACACAAGATGTATGTCTACATGAGAGAATCAATTTTCTTTACTATGAGATTTCATGTTGTTTATCTTTGTCACATGATGCAAACTAGTAGAAAGGTAGAGTTTAATCGAAGTTTGTTTATATTTTGGAGTAAGCATTTCACTACGATCCCTTGCACAATCTATTGAGAGGCCTCGACTATATTCAAGAAATATATTCAAGAAATATAATAGTGACACCTTCATTGATTTGGTTCATTTGGTTAACTAATTCGATTTGTTTTAGTATTTGAATTTTATTTTTTTGATAACTGTTTTAGTATTTGATTTTGAATATTAATTAGTGAAATAATGGTAAATACAACTAGCCGGTCAACTAGATAAACTTGTTAACTAAGGTTGTTATCATTGTAAGCCTCCAGGCTAATCTAATATTATCTCTAGGACTGCCTTAGGAGCTATCCAAATATATTTAGAATAGAGATAGTTACAAGCATTGAGTCAAGTGGATTATTGTTGAGATATTGTCAACCCGAAAGTAGCCTGAAGTGCATTCTGATTGTGTGATCTGGAGAGTGATCCGTATGAACCAAAAATAATTTCTTATTCATTCTGACTTTATTTGGGATGAACCGACCCAAATCATTTTAGGGGTATTGTGGGGTTTTAACCCATGATTTGGACTAGGTTTTTCTTGGGATTCATACTACGATATATAGTCCTATTCAGCCGGATTTTGTGAGATAATTTTTTAAAGAGTTTTGCTTTGGGTTTTGGGATAAGTCATTATAACTTGTAGTCTTCATAGTAGTGAAAAACTACTTAATAATCTTTGCATGTTGATGTAAGTAATCTTGCTAAACCATGTAAATTCTTGTGTTCTATATATGTGATTATTTTTTTGTGATTCTGTTTTTTTGTATAGTTTCATGTTGCCATTAATATGAATTTGACCCATTTTTCATAACAATTCTCTAGGTGGGATTATCAAAACCTTAGTCATGCATTGTAGGCTGGAACATGGATGGTTCATCAAGGTTGGTGTCACACATTCAACCCGGTGTGAGATCCAATGCCCAATTTATCGGGGGGAATATCACCTGCGCCGACCCTCTTTGTGAGACGTCGTGAGACAAGACAGAGGGGAAGTATCATTTCACTTT
>JAOXJP010234512.1:0-10153 GCA_025762735.1 Platanus orientalis
TACTATTAACAAAAATTATCCTAACAATAAAGCGTAATCTACACCCCAACCTAAATTGAACATTGTCCTCAACGTCTCAGTAATGAGGTTTCATAAACAATAAGAAGCCATAAAAAGATAGAGGGTATAAGAACACATCATAGGGATGACAAAAAAAAAAAAAAAAAATACACCAAAGTCCTCACATGAGGAAAGGGCTAATCCTGGTTCCAGAATTATGGACTCAACTTCTAGGATGAAATTTTTCAATAATGGTTTCAAACGTTGTCCATTAACCTTGAAAATATTACCACTATTTAGATTTTCAACCTCAATAGTCCCATAAAGATAAACCTTTTTAACAACAAAGGGACCGGTCCAATGAGTTTGTAACTTACGTGGGAAAAGATAGAGCTTAGAATTATATAAGAGAACTTTTTGAGATGGTTCAAAGGACTTTCGTAGGATGCTCTTGTCATAGAACACCTTCATCCATTTCTTGTAAAGTCTAGCACTCTTGTAAGCATCATTCTAGATTTCTTTTAACTCATTGAGTTGAAGCTTGCGATGCAAACCTGCTTTATCCAGATTAAAATTGAATGTCTGTATTTCCTAGTATGCCTTATGTTTCAATTCCACAAGCAAGTGACAAGCCTTTTTAAAAATTAATTGATATGGAGACATTCTAATCGGGGTTTTAAAATCCGTTCGATGAGCCCAAAGCACATTGTTTAGTCTTAATGACCAATCCTTACGATCTAGATTCACCATCTTTTGTAAAATATTTCTTATCTCCCGATTGGATACTTCTACTTATCCACATGTTTGTGGGTGATAGGGTGTAGCAACTTTATGGGTTATCTCATACTTTTTCATCAATGCCTCAAACGGACGATTACAAAAGTGCGTAACTCATCACTGATAATGGTTCGAGGTGTTCCAAATCTTAAGACCATTTGTGGTCACTGGTTTTGCATGGAACAACTTCAATCCATTTTAACACATAATCAACGATTACTAAGATATAAAGATATCCAAAATGAGGGAACAATCCCATGAAATCAATGTTCCAACAATCAAATATCTCAATAATCAATATTTTAACGAGATATTGTTTTTAATTTTTGACAACACTCGTATGCTTACCAAAAATCATGGGTGCCCTTAAAAAGAGTGGGCCGATAATGACCGCATTGCAAAAAAATTGCTACAGTCTTTTTAGCCAAAAAATGACCACCACACGCTTCAGAGTGACACAAAGAAATAACACTCATATATTCAAAATTAGGAACGCATCTCCTAATGATTTGATTTGGACAGTATTTAAATAAATATGGATAATTCTAGAAAAATTACTTTAGCCCATTGAAAAATATGTTCTTATCTTGTTGGATACCAATAATTGGGTGTAACAATCCCAAAATTTTTGACCTTATTTAAACGTAAAATTTAGGTCATTACTAAACCAGGTCCATAAACATTCACTATAAATTTTTGTTTTTCTTTTAACCTGTAGGGTTGCTTAAATACTTAACATTAAACTTATCATATACAACAGAAATGAAACAAACACTAACATCATACTCTTTTAGGTGCAGTGGAAATAAATCATGATCTAAAAACATACTAACTATCGTATCATTATTCGCTCATCATCAATAGGAGCTAAAACCTCCATCATCACATCTCAAATATAAAACCATAAGTCTCAAAGGCTAAATTTCAAACTTAATACAAACCATAATAAAATCTAATACAAGTAAAAGTCTAAAAGTGAATTTAAATGACTAAAAGGAAAAGCATCAACCACATGCATCCCTCTCAACTTCTGAGCACTCCGTTGGGGTACTTGCACTAAGCCTCTCCTGTAATAAAAATGGTATGGATGGGTGAAATCCATGGCTCGTAAGTAGGTACACAAAACCTACTATGAAAACTAAAAGAGTAAAACATAAATCTTTTAATATAAAATATTGAATACATCTCTATATAAATTACGTACCAATTTCTAACGTGTATGCATGTGTTGGTGTACATACTTCTTCTACTACTCATCACACAAACTATGTACTCATCTTAATTAATCATGTCAGAATTAGGCATGACAATACACGATTCTATTTATACATGACATTTTTCTAATATCTATACATGACAATATGTACGATTGTACTTATACATGACATTCTTCTACTATATTTGCATAACAATATACATAGCAATATGTGTTTGCAATCACATAGTAAATATTTCCTTATCATTTCGTAGTAAAAATACCTAATGTACATCCCAATGAGTATTTATGTTCATTCCTCTTACATAGACTATATTTTACTAATATGAATACACATATATAAATCATTTTAAGCTAAACATGTATCATTCTTAAGCAATTAGCAATCATAACAACACATTTGCATAATGAGACATATAAATATATATTTCTATATTCAACGAGTCTATCATCACCTTAGTACTTGTCATTCACATTCTTACTTGTAACTTATTATAGGTTTATTAGTCATAATGTCATCACTTATCACTTTCTTAAGGTTTCATTTTTTTTCCATATATATTTTGTAAAATTTGATATTCTTTTTAAAGAATATGTGATTTCACTCTTTTTAAACTTTTTTTTTATCTATATCAAGAACTTTTATTTTCATTATTAACTTATGTACTTTCTTTTCTTTTCATTAAACTTTTCTTCTCACATAACTTATGAATCTTTTTGTACTTATAGAACTTAGACGTTTCTACTTCCTTGCTTTAATACTTCTCATTCTTTACAGAACTTATAAATTTACTTTGATTTAGAAGTTTATATGTTATTTTTCTCTCCTTAGCATTCTTTCTTTCTTATAAATTTTTCTATTCTTCTTATCATGATTTTTACTCATTTTATGTGTCTTGAGTTTTCCTTTCTTTCTTAACATAGTTTCATTCTCAATAATGAGGCATTTAAGATCACTTACACTTATTCATACTTACTTAAATACTTAGTATCATTTTATTATACTTGCTTAGACATTCTTACACTTACTCTTCACTATCTTACACATGCTTACACTTTTCTTTTACTTACTTTATACTTTTGATATATTGAATTATCCGTAATCATTAGGGACATCACTATACCATTGCATTAATACCCCTAATAGGAGCACCGTCATACCAATGTATTATTGTCCTTAATGAGAGGGTTGTCATACCATTATATTATTACCCCTAATGAGAGGGTCATCATACCATTGCATTATTATCCTGAATGGGAGGGTCATCATACCATTGCATTATTATCCTGAATCAGAGGGCCATTATACCATTGTATTATTACCCCGAATGGGAGGGTCATCATATTATTTATCCTTTATATTTTTCTTACTTTTATTTCTCTCTTAACACTAGTCATCATTTAGCTCTCAATAGCAGGGCCGTCATAATTTATACATTTGTCTTTACTTTCCTTACTTATCTTATTTCATACTTCTTATTTTTTATTTTTTTCATATACTGTCCATTTTTAGTCATCCTAACTTGTCTTATCATTACTTAATATATTACACAATCATAATGTAAGAGGCAACCATATTCTCATGATATAATTATGCTAACAAGATCAACAATATACGCAACATGAATAAATTATTATTTAACATTATCAAGAGGGAAGTCATACAATCCTACATATATTTTTCAAACATCTTAAAATATATACGCATGGATTCTAAGAATTTAAGATGAGAATTCATGTAATATCTATAAGCCAACATGTATTTGAAGGAATTCACCAAAGAAAACAATAAACGCATGCAAGGAATCCAAAGATATAAAAAAACATGTAAATAACAAGGAAAAATATTAAGAAGCATTTGATCAAACATGTAGAATGCAAGAATTAAAGGAATTCATAGAAAATCAAAGAGAGAAACCCAATCCTTGCCATCTCTAAGCATATCTCACTTGAATCATTCTATAGACTTTCCTAAGAAATTTGTACACAATATGCTAGTATCATTACATAGAGCTCAACATGTTTCATATTTAAGCCACATATTTAAGAGATGTTCATCACCAACTCAAATAATCATACTAGTCATGACAAATCAAGAGAATCATACATCAATATCTTTCATGAGAACATTTACAATGCATGATATTCAACATTTCAAGGAAATACATATAAATAGCATGTAAACCCATTTTTTTCTCATAGTATAAGATAAAGATTTCTAAGATCTTAGCGAAAAAATGGCAAGATCTCATCACAAATCACCACAATATGTGGGTTTTTAAGATCCTAGCAAAGGAATTCACAAACATATGAGAAAAAAACCATGGAGTCAAGACTTTATCATTACAAGACTTCTAGGAACCTAAAAACAACAAAAAATAGAATAAGTTTTGTTACTCAAACATCTCCTCCTACTTTTCAAAAGATCTTAAAGAAGAACCTCTTTACATTTTCCTCTATTCTCTATAAAATGACGTAGAACTGGTATAAATTATATTAAACATAAAGATCTAGAAAAAAAATAAGCTAACCTTGAAGATTTTCAGAGTTGAGAGTGAAACTTATCCAATTGGGGAAGAACCTTCCTCTCTTGGCTCAAGATCTTCCCTAATCCTCTCTAAGCCTTTCTACATTTCTTCTAATGAGGTAAAATGACCTAAATAAAGTTTAAATAGGGTTTGAGTCATTCTAGATGTGTTCCCACCCATGTGGGGGTTAACTAGGAGCAAACCACATCACAAAAGTGGCAAAATTTGTAATTTTAGGCTTTTCAGCGTTTCTAGGCATGTCGTGACCGGTCAAGGGGTTTGTGATCGATCATGACTCATGAATGGTCATGGAATTTGTGACTTGTCACTATTTGTGATCGGTCACGGGGTTTGTAATCGGTTACGAGAACCACCCGAAAGGTGTACCTCTTGGGTTTGACCAATTACGCCCTGGATCACAAATGTTGAATTTCCCATTTTGACACCATATAGTAAAATGGGCATAACTTTCTCTAGGAAACTCTTTTTTGTAAAATATTTGTTACATTGCCTACATACCCGAGACTTTGGGATGAAATGGGGAAGGGGATTTGCGGGATCAGGTCCCACGTAGTTCTTATTTTTTGTTTTTTTTGTTTTGTTTTGTTTTTTCTTTTTTACATTACTTCTTCAGGATTCTAGCATTGACTTCAACGGACCTGGTCTTTCATGATCACTACTTCATCTTCAGCAACCCCGGGGTGGGACAGACCTTCAGGAGCGGGCTCAGGGATCATGTTGATGTACTCCTCACTGAAGAGTTCTTCGATTGCAATGGGATCATCAACAACTCCATTTATCTCACAACTTTCTTCCATGGTTGGCTGCGAAGCATCAGAATTGACCCCCATCTCACCGAGGGATGACATTAAATCTAGGTTAAGAGGGTTGAGGCCAGTTGGGATAAGTGGTTCGGGGATGATGGTGGGTTTGGGTGGGACGACTCCTTCCCCTCCTTGATGAATTTTATAAGGGCCTTCATCATTTTTTGATTCTTCTTCATCACAACCTCCTCAGGCTTCATGGTATACCCTATCCCGAACCGTGGGGTAAACCTAATTCCCTTCACTGGTGTTTTTCATCCTTGTTGCCTTTTACCCAACCCCTTTCTAGGATCAAACCCCATGCGAGCCATCATTCTAAATTTCAGAGCTAACCTTCTTTTATTTTCTCTGATCTCCTTTACCTTTTTCAAGGTGTTCACCTCTTCAAATTGATAGGAGAAATATCTTGCCTCTGGTTCCACGTGTTGTACCTCTAGCACACGTTGTCCCCCTCGAATTCTGATTTCATTGCTGGCAGCGGGGATGACAACCAACTCATCTTCCACTATGAGTTTGATCTTTTGGTGTAAGGTAGATGGTATAGCATTGGCTTGGTGGAGCCAAGGGCGTCCCAATAGCAAAGTGAATGAGGCCGGGATGTCAACCACTTGAAAACATACTTTAAAGATGTGAGCCCCAATTAGTAAGTCCAGGTCAATTTCCCCTAATGTTTGGTTCTAAGTCTAGTTGAATCCATTCACTGTCATAGTATTCATTTGCAAATCCACCTCAGAGTGGCCTAAACTTCGAAGCGAGGTCACCGTGCACACGTTCAGGCCTGACACATTGTTAATTAAGACTTTAGGGATATCGATTTCTCCATAACTCATCGTGATGTAAAGGGCTCTGTTGTGATTGCTTCCTTCTTTTGGAAACTCATCCTCGAAGAATGATATGAGTCTTTGTATCATGACCAATCCCACCATTTCAGTCAACTTTTCTGGAGGGAGGTTCACTCGAACATGAGCATTCACACAAAGATCCAAAAATTGCCTCCAGTGCTCTTCTAATGAGAGTAAGAGCCCTAAGATGGAAATTTAGGAAGGGATTTTGCTTAATTGCTCATTGAGATTGAATTTTGACTCACGTATCAAACCCTCAAAAAGCTCAATCTCTTTTGCCCATTCTTTCTCCTCCCTGACCTTCTCTTCTCGTTCTTTTTTCTTCTACAGCCTCTTGTTCCCTGTACTCTTCCCCAGCTAAGTCTTTAGCTGCTCTAAGATGAGCAGGTTTGAAAACATGGCCAGCTCTGGTGAGGTGGTTAACTTCCGTTTTTACGTTTGCTCTATCTCTCAAGTATTCCTCTTCATATCCTAGGGGTACTGCCTTCATATCTTGATGGTTCATGAGCGGAAATGGGATGACAAATGGGGTGGTTGGTTTTGGTAATTATGTCAGATGTGGGATGACAAGTGATAGTGTGGGAGGGGATGGGATGACAAGTGGTAGTGCAGGAGGGTACGAGAACGTGGCAGGGACCGTAATTGGGGCAAAAGGTGTTGTGGCTAGGATATGTAGAACAAATGGTGAAGTAAGTGCAGGTAAATGAGATGGGGCTGGTGAAGAGTTTAGAGTGAGCTGGGCTAATGAAGAGATAACCAAAGGCTGTGATATGGGAGGAATGATGGTTCAAATTTCTGGGGTTGGGATGGCTGGCTGGGATAAATGAATCCTTGTTGTTTCACCTCTACGAGCTATGAGTTGTGCAGGGTTGAAAGGGAGAGGATCTGAGTCAATCATACTGACAGATCTAGACCTAGTAGGTGGGTGAATTGGCAATGGGTCTTGTAGGATGTCATTCTGGGTGGAAACTGGCTGGGCCGAGGTAGGGCTGAAAATAATTTTGCCTTGGTCAATTAGGTATTGGATGTGATGTCTCAACTGGAAACACCTATTAGTTGGGTGACCCGGCACCTGATGATAGGCACAATGTTCATTCAGATTGTAAAACCGTGGGAGTGGGTTTGGTGGTGGATGCGGGAGAAGTGGGCGGAGATGCCCACTGGTGATTAAGCCATCTAGCATGTGAGCATAGGAGTAAGGTAATGGGGTAAACTCTCTTCTCTTTTCTCTGATTGGAGTTGAGTTAACAGGTTATGTTGGATGCCTTGTTGTTGCTGGTATGATTGTTGTTGTTGAAACTGTGGTGGCGGCTGTTGTCGTTGCTAATGTTGTTGAGAGGGGGCCGTCGAGTTAAACAACATTAGAGGAAGGGAAGCTTGTGGGATGATCAGTTGTACTTCTCCCACTTTGTCTTTGAAAACTGACTTTTTGAAGGGGAGCTTTGAAGTACTTGTAGGATTGTCGGTGATAATACCCTCTCGGATCATCCTTTCCACATTTTCGGCAGCACGAGCCACAGATGCAAAGTTGTCATGAGTCTAGGCCAGTAACATGTACTGGTATACTGGGCCTAGTGTCTGTATGAAGGCATCTATTAACTCCTCATCATCTAGTGGGGTTCTTAGATTCGAAGCCATCTATCGCCATCTATAAGCGTACTCAATCATGCTTTCATTTGCCTTTGGATTCATCCTTTCCAAATCCGCTTTCCTTGGTTGAAGTTCAAGGTTGAAATGAAAATGAGCCAAGAATGCCTCCGATAGTTCCCTCCATGAACTAGCTTGTGATCTATCTAGGGTGGCATACCACTGGAGTGCATTACCAGTCAAACTCTTTGAGGAAAACATCACCTAAAGCCTTTCATCCTTCCCAAACTGAAACATATCATTACAGTACATCTTTAAGTGAGTTTGAGGGCACCCCTTTCGGTCGTACTTTACGAAATCTGGGAGTTGAAATTTTTCTGGAAGACGCCCCCCAGATAGTAGCACAAATCTTCAAAGTCTATGACCCCTAACTGACGGCTTATTTTTAACTTCTCCATTTTCCTTAATAGTTTATCCATCTTCCCCCTCATACCACTCGTGCCTGTAGATAGATTTTTTCGCGGAGGCACGTGTGGTGTTTGCAGGGGGAATGTGAAATTTTGTGTTCCTCTTCTTCCTTTTCATCATAAAGTGGAGGGGATTGAAAAAAGAAAGGTTGGCTACCCAGAGGAAAGAATTCAGGCATGGTTGGGGGAACCGTAGAGATGTTAAATATGGGTGTAGCCGCAATGGAGCTATGTTGGAGATGAGCCTGAGTCCGAGGTGGTGGGGGTGAAGGTATGAGGGTCTCGAATGAGAAAGATAAGGCTGACCTAGATGGTGTGCTTGTGGAGGGGTGGGTGGATGATGGACCAGATGATGACAAGTCAATTCTCGATGCAAGCAAAGTGATAGCCTCATATATGCCCTTCAAATAATCCGGTTGTGTGGGTGGGTCAGGAGCTGCCTGACTGTGTGTCACGTCCTCAAGGGTAAAAGTCTAGTTTCCCGTCATTGATCTCAATAGGTAAGGACTTCTCTGAGTCTGCTTTCTTTTTGTCGGTCGCCCTATATTGCTTGGGGTACAATTTTTTGGTTAGGTGTACAGTTTTTTCTTTTTTTTTATAGTCATAAAATCTTATTAATGAACACCAAAACATGGAACTTTCATTGATAAACTTTTGAATTACACATTCTTAAGTTCCACAAAAAAGCATAAAAACATAAGAACATAATTGACATATCAAATGGCATGCTTTGCTATGGCAATGGTGGCGGGCAAGGTCTCTATCCTAGGTTGACTAGCTGCTGGCCCAGGCTCATGAGCCATTGATCTCGACGAGTTATTTCATGGGCATGGAGTCTCTGAGCTCTAGCGTTTTCCTGGCGGAGACTATCTTCCCTGTCTTCTAAATCCCTCTTATCTAATTGGAGTCTTGTTAAGTATGCTTCTATTGTTTCATTTCTAAGTTGAAAATTGTCTCTTTCAATCACAGCTTCTATGCGTAGATCTAGCTCCCTTGCTAACTCTTGTTCCAGGCTTTGACATCGTGAAATCTCTTCTAACAAGCTTTGTTGTAATTGTTTCACTTCTTCTATGGACTTTGAATCGGTTTCCTCAGGTGTGAAGCTTTTCTGGGAAGCATCCCCCTATAATCTTCTCTTTTTAGGGACCCCTACCCGTCCATCTCCCATTATGGTTCCACCATAAAAATGGTTGAACCATTCTTTGTAATCAGTAGTGACCTGGTTGTGTTCTACACTCTCTAAGTCTATGCCTTCGTGAGTGCCCCATGTCCAAAGTTCTTGCAAATTTTTGTATATGTCGGGTTTGGTAGACACATCAAGTGAATACACGTCCATGTATCTTGAGAATGTCCCTGGCACCACCTATTTATATGAGAATTGACGAAGCACTCATAGTGGGACATATGGAGTAGATGCATGTAAACCCGTAAGGATCAAGTATCTTCTTCCGGGTATGTGTAGCATAGGTGTGTGAGGTTGACACCACTCTCTATACCACGATACTTGTCTGGGTATTAAGTCCCTCATGAGTAGTTGATATTCTTTGATAGACTTCCCGACAAGCTTCAGACAATTGTCAGCATAAGCTTCGAGAGGTTTGTCTCCATATGGAAGGGCCCAATGAATGGAAGAGACCTGAGATAAATGTTCCCTTAATCAGGCTTGTAGGGAAGCTAAAGACCTATAGAGACAACCTTTCCCTTGCTGAGCACAATGTGTCAAACTAAGAAGGACTTCTGCCAATATCACCAGTGTTATTGTCTTCCTATCCATATATTGATATAAGATATTGCCCACGACCCCTTCAACATTGTGTGGACTATGAAATAGGAGAAGTTGTCCTACTGTAGCAAGGGTGAATGCTCGATACCTTTGGGGGTTCACAAAATCTCCTGCCCCTTGCCATCCCCT
>JAOXJP010234513.1:0-10153 GCA_025762735.1 Platanus orientalis
TTAAACACATTCTTAAATAAACTCCCTTTAAACCTTGCCAAATTCGCCAACTACTTGCATTTAAGACTTCCCTAAAATGCTTCAACCAACACATATCTTCCATAATCATCATCACCTACAACTCAACACCACCTTGACCCTCTATGATTCCCTCTCCATCTATGGTTGGCTTAGCATATTTATATAATTTTCCTTATTTTCATATTTTTGATGCTAGTAAATTGTAATTTTTCATGAGAAGTAGTAAGTTGAATGATTTGAATGTTCTTGGTGAACTTTGTTGGCTTTGTCACTTCGAATCAGCCTTTTCCCTCAATCTTTTCTCCCTTTTCTTGTTTTTTATTTATATGATCGTAAGGATCATATTATTTTCTTCTAAGAAAACCCTAATGCAACAACTTTCACTACTTAAAAATCATCGTTTGTTAATTTGTTTAACATATATTTATAAGGGATGAAGTAGGGTTGTGCTGCAGCCCTTAACATTAGAGAGAGGGGAGTGTTGCAACCCTAGCCCACTCCCACACGTCTCTCAAAATGGAGAAACTGGGAGTGGCTTGGTTGCCACACGTCCCTCAAAATATCCTCTTTCCATTTTAAAAATATTCCAACCATCATAATGGGTATAATTTATAAATAAAGTTTCTCATGATGAGTATAACTTATAAATAAAGTTGTATGCAGCTTGCCTGTATTAATAAAATAATTCTCATAACAAACACATTGTTATAAAGAACACAAAATTATTTAACAATTAAATAATAATAAATGCATATAATCACTTTGCAAGGCATATATGTCTAACAATTCATACTTTATTTATGTAAACAAGGTACTGAATTCAAATTGAAAATGTAAAGAAAAATTAGAGGGGAAAAAAGGAGGAAGATAAAGGGAATAAGCAAGTTGGCTTACAGAATTTCAACTAATAACAATAAGAACAAGAAGCTTGATGCCATGACTTGTCGAAGTAAGAAACGTGAAAGACGTATAAAGTATACTCCATTAGGTTGATGTGGTTTGAAAATAGATTCTATAAATTTCATACGAAAAATTAGTGTTTGTTCAATGGAACTGATAACAATGTTCTTTACTGACTTGAAGTGAAATAGCAGGCCTACCAGTGACCAGGGCCAGACGTGGGCAGCAATACTGTAACTGTTATCTGGCCTTTGTCCTTAATCTTCAAGCCTACATGCTGATAAGGCTAGGGCCAAGCATAAATAATGAGTGAATTTAAATGGGATCTGATATTGGTCTGGTCAAGCTGAATTCTAAAAGCTTACTACGATTGGCCTAGGCCAAAGTTTTGAAGCCCATCCTAAACTTGAACAGGGCTTGGGTCTATGTTGTGTTGACCCTAGGCACAGCGTGCCCTAGTCCATTGACAGTGCTAATGCTAATATATCAACTACAATTGGCTCACCACCACTAAAATTTTGTCAAACAAACGAAGCGTGGCCAACAGAATTTGGTGTTAATCCATTTGAAATCACTTTACCTTCTTTTGATAAGAAAACCCCAAAACTCTTAACACTGAATTTTAGTGGCAGGTTTACCAGACCAGCTATGGAGCAAAAAAATTATAACTGATTGGGAATAGGTGGTGATCCAAAATTATGTGGCAAATGTCTCTGGCACAAAAGCATTAAGTTCAGTGGCTGACTTTATTGAGGGAAGAGTTCAATACGGGACTGATTAGGATTGAGATACCGAACATGTCAAATTTTTTAAGTGGATTTTTTAGTTCATTTTATTTTGAGTGATGTAGTGAGGTTATAATTGTAATTTTCATTTTGGGGGGTCTTTTTGGTCATTTTGTAATATGGGCCCCACTTTCACATTTGGATGCTACATGTCACTCCACTACACTCCTCCACCTCACCTACCATTTCCTATAAACCTAAATATTCCCACTCTCCTAAAAAACCTTCATCTCTTTGGAACTTATCAGCATTTAGTTCCTCGTTCCCTCCCTTGTCACATTATTCCCTTTCCTATGCAACCTTCTTTCATTTCCCATGTACATCATCTATTCTCATTCAACTATTCCATTGTCTCCATTAGTCTTTGTCAAGTAAATCCATTTTTCCATTATCATTCTTCTAGTTCCCATGCAATCCCTTTTTTCTTCCATTTACCTATGAAAAACCATTGAAAACTTCATGTTAAGTGTTGGATCATGCACCATTCTCTTCCTAACATCTATATATACCTCCTAAGTGGGTTTCTCCAACATCCTCTGAAAAATCGCTTAGAAGTCTCTCCAAACCCATAGAGTGAAGTAGAAATCCAACACATTTCCAAGCTCCATATCTTGTGCAAGTGGTGGTTCTTACAAGTGATGTATTGTTTTCAAATTATATAATATTCATCTCTTCTCCCATATCTTCATCTATTTTGATTCTTTTTCTTCTAGTTTTGGTTCTGAGTCTTTGGGCTAGTGTGACTTTGTTTACATTATTTGAGAAGCGGTTGTTCCAAATTTTGGCTTCCGTTTTACTCCACATGGTATCAGAGCTACAGGGGTGATGGTGATTTTTTCCTACCAAATACTCCGGCTAGGAAGAATACATTATTCTCCCCCAACTGAGATAACTGAATCAAACTTTATTTATAAATTTCCATGTGTAGCCCTAAACCCCTATTGTTTATCTCCTAATTTAATCCATAACTCTTTAGTTCATTTCTGTCTTTTCTTTAGAATTAGCATATTTAATTTTTTTTCACCTTAAGGACACAATCAAACTCTTTTTTTATTCTTGCTAATTTTCTATTTCCATTTTTTTCTCTTGCGGTTATCTTTTCTTCAGTCCTTGTGGATCGACCCCGGTCTTGCGGTTGTTCGTTCTTCACTTAGGGGTTATTATGCTCTGTGTAGTGTGCTCTTTTGAGGGCATTATTCAGTTTGTAGCACACTACCTCAGTAAAACTATGTATCACCTCCTAAACTCCTACCTGACCATGATCATCCAGTCATGGAGTATAATATAGGAAACACACGTGCGTGGTGTTGTAGATCTCAGAGTGTGACATTGCTCATTTCCTTGTGAAAGGGTTTCTTACTTATCTTACTTAATTGTTTCATATTTTTTTTTATTCCTTTTATCTCATTTAAATATCCTTACTAAAACATTTGTGATGGAAACATAACTATAAGATAATAACATCCATCCACAAGGTGTGGTGAAAATATAACCATGCACATTCTAAACTACAAAGCGAAATATAACCAATAGTCTCCAACAATAATATCAATAACTACTAATCTCAAAACATCCAATTAAACATATCCATATGCATCTAAATAGTAGCATTAAATAGGCTACTCAAATGGGCCAACATCATATCTGTCGCCTCAAGTAAAACCACTAAATATCCTAGTCAAATCCTATCTCAAAACATAAATATCTCATACATAGTGTGCTGAAATGAAACTAAACAAAAAGGGAAGAACAAAAATGGTCCCCTTGCCCCCAACGAGCCAATTTTAGGAGCTGAACCAACACAAAATCTCATACTATATAGCGTCATCTAAAAGGGTGTTAAAAACATAGGTAAGCTATAAAGCCTATGAAAGAATATACATAATGTCCCAAGGAACAAATTGAATATGCACGAGTAAAAATTGGCACCAAATCGGAACAAGTGTAATATATATAAAAGTTGAACTAACTACAATGATGATCAAAATCTAGTAAATGTGCAAAAGTAATAAGCCAAATCAACAAGAGTTTACAACTAAAATAAATGAAGTGTGGTTGGCTCATAAGGAAATTGCAACATGTAATGCAAATGTTTGCTTCAAAATACTCATAAATAAACAGGCTTTAGCACCTCTCAAATAAATTGTCTTACTTGATAGATATCAAAATAGATGTATGCTCATGGAAACCTAATGCAGCTCTCAAAATCATACAACCCATGAAGGGTTTCTAAAAAATACATACCTCGGATCAAAACAACCTAACCCATGTAGGGTTCCTGAACCAAATCTCTTCAAAACACATCATAACAAATCCAACGGGTTAGCTCATATAAGGCCTCTAACAAAACGGAATTCATATAACCCACGTAGAGTCTCTACAAAACTGAAATCTCATATGACCCATGTAGGGTCCTTGACAAAATTGAAATCTCGAATAGAAATGGTGGGCAACTAGTGTCATCTTCACCTATTAATGTCACCCAGTGATTGGGTCAAAAGACCAATATAACCCAAAAAAATCCTACAGGGCATCAAGGGTTAACCCACAAAAATCCCCCAAGGCATAAGGGTGGTGGGCAACTAGTGCCTTCTTCACCTATTAATGTGATCCGATGATTAGGTACTTGAAATGGGGTCGTAAAACCAATATAGTTCACAAAACTCCTCTAGGGCATTAAGAGTTAACCTATAAAAGTCCCCTAAGACATAAAAGGTTAGCCCACAAAAATTCCTTAGGGTATCAAGGGTTGGTGGGAAAATAGTGCCAACCAAATCCTTAAAAATTAGAACAGTACTTGAAATTTGTGCATATATATAATAATATGTAACTGCAAAAAGATACAATTAAAGAGATGTCTATACAACAAAAAAAAAAAAAAAAAAACATTTATGAAACCATGTAAAGTGCATGTTTAAAACCAAACAGTAGATAATAGCTCATCCCTACACCAAAACCCAATGATCAGAATTTCTTTTCTAACTTTTTAAACCAACAATAACAAAAAAAAAAAGTCTCAAATAAGTCATGTGGATATAATGATACCAATATAGAGTTCATTAGATCAAATGTAAGTGGAGACAATCAAGTGAGAAGTTTAATGATACCATTAATGACTAAGTACCATCTGAAATAAAATGAATGACACAACTTAGAGCTAATCAAATTAATAAGAGACTACCCAACTAAATATAATGATGTGAATATAAATCTCAAGTATGGGGAAACCAAGGCAAACTTCAAGCATAAAAAATAGTAATCATTTTCCCATTTTAAATTTCATAAGGACCCAACCTTAATACATTCAATTATAGAGAGAAACTTAGGATTCCAGTGAATCTATAGTGATAGAGCAAAGAAATGAGTAAATCTTACAAAATGCGTGCCCAATTATGAATAGATCTAGTAAAACCTATATATTTTCTATAAACAAAGAATTCTATCAAGGTATAATGGAAGAATTCACTCCATGGAATTATTAGAATCATCAAAGGTATATAGATTTAGCAATAAATGATGAAAAACTAAAATCTCACCTAAAATAGCCATAAAAATGGTGGGAAGTACAGAAAAATAGGGGAGTAGAACAATCAACTTAGGAACTCACTAATCCCCCATGGATTTAGTGCCTGGATGAAGTAAACTTACTCAACTTTAAAGATTATATAATAGGAATGAAGAGGAAATCGATATTTCATACAAATCAAAGATTTTCAATGAATAACAAAACAAGAAACCAAAGGAGTAGCTAATTATGTATGAAAATACACAAAAATCTCATAGATCTAGTAATCAATGGATATAATCTTATCAATCTTCAAAGACTTAACAATCTAGTATAAAGAAACCAAAATACCAACCAAATAGAAGAACCAAGAAGAAATCAGTAAGAGAACAAAGGGAGTAACACATCATGTTGAACACTCACTATTTTTGTCTTCTTACTTCTTCAAGCTCTCTAACCCTCCAACATCTCCTTCCATTTGCTTCTGTCCTCTATAAAATGATGTAGAAAAAGTGTTAACTAGGTATAACATGAAAATCTAGGAGAAAAATGAGCTAATTTACTAGATTTTCAAAGTTGGAAGTGAAACTTACCAAATTTGTAGAGGAACTCCCTCTTCCTCTCCCAAGCTTTTCTAATCCCCCAAACATTTACTTTTTTATTCTAAATGACCTAAATGAGGGTTAGAGGTGTTATAACTCATCTAAGATGATATCCCACATGTGTGGGGGTCAAATAGGAGCTAGTCACATCATAAAAGTGGCAGAAATCATAATTTCAAATGTTTTCAACATTTTTAGGCATGTCGTGATTGATCATGGATCATCCGAGGACCTCGCTACTTCATTCATGATCAATCAGGCCAGAATTGTGATTTTGTGATCTATCACGAGATTGGTGATCAATCACGCTTCCTAGAAAATCCTGCACAGATACAGTTCAGTAAAACGGTCATAACTTTCATTACAAAACTTATAATTATAAACTGTTTGAAGCATTGAAAAGTAGACTCAAATAAATTTCCAACAAAGTATACATCATACTCTAGTTCACTCAGGATTGGTGTTAGTGGGCCTAGGAAGTTACCCTAAATACATTATCAAGATAGCTTTGAAACTTGACAAATTCATAATTTAACTTAGGTTCTATACTTTTATGTCAGTCCAAATGGTTCCTAAACCACTTTAAGGTCTATCTAAAACATGTGTAATGACAAATTTAACCATACATGTGTTAAATTATATTTTTTATCTTTAAGTGCAATGCAGGGTGTTACACTTTTTGTCTCATGAGCCAAGCTATGAGACCAACCATTGTGAGTATTCCCCTCCCATATAAGTGTATTTGCATGCCTTAATTTTTGCTCCAACCCACCTTAAAAGCAACCCAATATAATCCTTCTTAGTGTCAATGCTCAATGCCTATTTGGCATGTATGCTCAATCAAGTGTTAGCACATGATCAATAGTGTTGGGGCTCTGGTGAAAAACACACATTCGGACTTCTCCAACCTCCAACCTGAACCCTCAAGTCTCAATTAACCATGGGATATGTCAGGTGTCTAAATTGGATCCATCACCCCCATTACATCATATTAGTTTAAGTGCTTAACCCTTTTTTTACCATCAACGCCTATTCATTATCAGGCATTGGACATGTCATGATTGAAGATAGGGAGACTAAGTTGCCATTAGGAGTTGGACATACCTTAACTCCAACCTCAGGACCCCAATGTTTAGTCAACCCTTGACATTTCAATTAATTGTTTACTTATTTACGCAATATGGAGTACTATTTAAAGACTATCTTGGTATACCTTACTTCAACATTTCAATTAATTGTTTTACTTATTTACGCAATATGGAGTACTATTTAAGTATGATTAAAGGACTAAAATGAATCCAACCCTATATCACTCTTAATATTCAATCATCATTGACTAAAGAAACTTGCACACACACACACACAAGCCCCCACGTGAACTACATGTAACTTGATCCCAGCAAAACCATTAAACCCTGAACTTCATAAGATTAGATATGTCGGTAGTTTGATACTATGTCTTAAGTTCAACTACAATAATTAAGAAACATTGAGGCTCCATCTCTCTACAAAGAAAGAGAAATCTTCAATATTGACACGTCTGTGGCACAACAGTGACCAAGGCCTAATGGAGAAACAAACCACCTTGATTGGGTCCCTTTCAAGTCTTAACACCTAACCATGCCTAACCATGATCAAGTGTCAACCCATACATAATCACGAGTCAAGTAGTAAGCCTGTTCAGACATTGAGAGTTGAAACCAATGCCTGAATACACCTGACCATAATCAAGCATCATCCCTTGCATGATCAGGCATTAGGTAGTAAGTCTAAATAGGTATCGTGACTTGAAAGTTACCCAAGTTTAGTCAATGTTTGTACACCTTTAATAACATCTAATTAACAAAAAGCCATAGCACAAATGAAATAGGAGAAACCACTCTAAAAGTTGGGTATGTTGGGGTACCTAACACCTTCCTCAACCACAACTCAATCGCTTGCCCTAATCTGTATTGACTTAGACTGTAATAGGGTCAAATGGGTTTGGAATTTAGGGTTTGAACCACCTTCCTAAAAGGGAGGCAACTAATATCCAACTCCATCAATAAAATATGAGTTGGTGGCGACTCCATAGAACCCACAAGACCATAGGATGTATAGCCTCTTGATAAAGACATTGACCCCTTTTCTCTCACAGCCCCTTTCGAAGATCCAATTCAAATGAAGTAGGGAAAAATGTTTTTCTCCTTTAATCGGAGAATCCCTTACCAAATCCCCAATGTCCACAGGCCCCACAAAATCAGATACCTATAGATCAAGTGGAATTCATGAACTTGGTCTAAGAGGCTATCAATGTCAATAGTCTAAGAAAGATAAATTTGCCCATTTACGGGAAGTCGTATCCAAATTGGGTTAACCCATAGTTCACTGAATAGGGACTTAGGAGGCATAGTAGGTCTTCTTTTCCACCACCACTAGTGGAATAGATTGGTCATATATTAACTCCTCAAAAGAGGAGCAAGAGGCCACCAAAAACCAATTAAATAGACCAAAACACTACAAAAAAAACCCTTTTGCAGTGTTTAAAAAATGTTGCATAAAACGATATGCAACATTTTTTAAGCGCTATTCAGAGGTGTGTTGCAAAAAGTTGTAGATTTTATGCAATGTTTTGAAAATGCTGCATAATGTACTTTACACATCGTTTTAAAAACTACTTTATGCAGCGTTTTCAAAACGCCGCATAAAATGTATTTTAAAAACGTAAAATTCACTTTATACAGCATTTTAAAAACTCTGCATGAAATGGATTTTTTATAGTGTTTTTAAAACATAGTGTATAATGTTTTTTTTTAATTTTTTTACCTCTCTTTTCTTCCTAACATTTGACCTGACATTTTCCAATCTAACTACGAAAATTTTCAAAAAGATCACCACCAAATGTATCTACATATATAATAAACTAGTGTGATGGGAACATTTGCCAATTGAGTTTCCTGTCTTATAAAACCAAGACTCACACAAACAGTTGAATATGCCTCCAAAACAAAGGGCTAAATATACAAGGACCAACAATGAATGAGATTTACCCTAGCAGTCTAAAAGACTCTAAGTTTAAAACCAGTTCTATAATATATATAGAGTAGAGTAAAGCAGGTAATGACTTAATTTACCTAGTGGGGATGACTCTCTTAGCGGAACTGTCCTCCACTATAGGTTTGGCCAAAGGACTAGCCAGTAGGGGCAACATTGTAAGCGACCACGCTGCATCTATCATTGGTGGTGACCTTGAAAGACAAGCTTTGTCCATTAAGGTAGGAGTGGCTTTGCTAGTTTTGGCCCCAGTTCCTTGATCCTTTGATGGTAACAGCATGCACAACACTAGCATGAGTACAAGGTTGAAGTAGGAATGACCATTGATGGTGAACCTAATGCCTCCCCTCTTCCTGCAGGGCACCCTTCAACACCCAAAAAACATAGATTTAAAAAAACACACCCTATAACTCTAAAAAGGGAAAAGAAATTAAAACAAAAGAATTTCTATTATGAAGAAGAAGGTAACCCCACCTAAACATAAAAACAGGGGAAAGAAACTTAAGTAAAGTCAAATATAAACAGTAATCAAGGGTCTCTATTGTCTTATATAACTCTTAACAGTACCTAACCTTGAGAAAAAAAAAAAAACTACATTAAAGTTGGCATGTCAAAAAAGAAGAGATACTTAAAGAGCCACTTACACTTGTAATACACCCTGAAACCCCGCAAATTAAATATAGTATTAGAACATATGAAACTTTAAATTATCCCAAGCACAAGCAAGGTTTAGAGTTTATTGGAGTCATTAGACCAACAAACCCGCTATGTCACTTAACCGCATCGATTACAAATGAACCAAATTCAGATATACTAAATATCCGCATCGAATCCAGCTCATTTGTATCCCTACCCCTAATGAAGTATCAGTGGCAGATCTTGATTCAACTTAAACCAGATATAGTGAAAAGAAGAAAGCTATTTATATTACATAGAGCTACATTTGTTACTAACATAGGCTACTAGCCTGTTTGTACTCCATGACCTTAACAAAGAAGCTTAACTCAAAAAGTCATCTTAGTTACCATTGTTGAAACCTTACAACCACAAGTAAAAATAATTAACACAAGTAACCACATCGAACCCACATTACCCATCCATACAATAAGCCAAGTCATTGATGTCTCACATGGTCTCCTTTCTCAAAGTGTTGCATCACTTTATGTTTTAAGACATCTAGAAACAAACAACCTAAAAAAAAATAATTAACAATGAATATTTATCTAGTGGAGTCACCCCTTTTCTTGTGATCAATCAAGAACCTCGTGTGCTATACCTTGATCTAATATCCACACCACTACTTTGTC
>JAOXJP010234514.1:0-10153 GCA_025762735.1 Platanus orientalis
AAAAACACATAAGCATAGTAACCAATTTCCATATCAAAATGAGAGAAATATTTTTAAAATAAAGATAAAAAAACGACATGTCATGGATCCTCTTAATAAGCACCTTGGGGGAGAGGGGCCACCAAGTAGGTGGCCGAGGTAGGAGTTTTGCAACCATCATTTCTCCTTTCAACTGATAATATTAATTAATTCAATATTTTGTTAACCCACTTTCCATTCACCCTTTTACCCCTAATTTACTAACTTTTTGCTTCTCCAACTCCCATCCCAACCCAAACAACAAAGGCATTTAATGGATCACATCTGCCTTCGTGAAACCATAAATACACTCTTATCAATTCCACTCTTCTATAAGTAAACCTTTACCCCCTCTTCTCAATTTGCAACTTTTTCTCATCTGGGGTTTTTCTTAACTGGGTCAAGAGAGTCACTTATCAGTAGCCCATGGCAACTGAAAATGGGAAGAAGGAGGAGATGGTGAAGGTAATCAACAAGACTATGGTTCTCCCAACCAAGGAACTAGGAAGAAAAGAATGCCCTTTGGTCACATTTGATCTTCCTTATGTGACCTTCTTCTACAACCAAAAGCTTCTTCTCTATAGAGGGGTGGATTTTGAGGAGATGGTGGGGAAGTTGAAGGAAGGCTTAGGTGCAGTTCTTGAAGAGTTCTACCCATTAGCAGGGAGGTTGGCAAAAGACGAGGAAGGAGTGTTGAGGGTGGAGTGTGATGGGGAGAATGTTGGGGTGGAGGTGGTGGAGGCGGTGGCAGAGGAGGTGGGTGTTGAAGAGCTTGGGGAAGATGAGGCTTCCAGTGTCTTGCAGGATATTGTGCCCTACACCGGGGTCTTGAACTTAGAAGGGCTCCGGCGTCCATTGTTGGCTGTTCAGGTAATGATTCTAACCCATCAAAATGAGGAAGATTTGAGCTAGTTCTTCTTCTTTATCATGTACTGGGTTATTTTTAGGGTTGAGAAGATCTCTAGAGAGAATTGAATAGTGTTAAATGCATAGTTTCTAGTTATTTATTTGGTGTTTTATGAAGGTATCGGAGAGCCATTAAGATTTGTATGGAGGTCCACGTGAAGCCTTTCTTTTGAAACCGTACGTTTGTTTCAATCAGAAAGTTGGGAGAAGAGGCTTCGCGTGAGAACTATGGCAGGGACAGGCTATTAACTTTGGGATAGAGCTGGTCACTCTTTCATGTGGTTCTTTAATGGCAAAGCTCTCTCTTTAATTTAAAACCTACCACCGCCCATCTAATAATGTCTGTGATGGGCTGGACAGTCTGGCCGGGGTGAGGTTAACCCGAGCTCAACCTAAAACTGGAAACTCGTTTCAATTTGGGCCCGATTGCTAATACAGTCCGATTTTATCGAATTTGATATTTGTAAGAAAGTGGGTTTTGGGTTGAGTTCAGACTGGTTCAATTTTTTAGATCGGATCGAATCCGCTCAAGATCCTCTGCTGCGACTTTAAGTCCTGCAACTCATCTTTTACATGCGTTTGTAATACTGTGGAAAGCAAAATTCACTCACTCAAATTTGATTTTTTTTTTGGGTAATATGTGTGCATTACAAGTACATATGATGCATACAAGATGAGTCGCAAGGCTTAAAAGTTGTATGAGAGGATCTTGAGTGGATTGAACCCATCGAAGTATTACTTTGGTGATTCAGCCAGGAGCTAGAGTTTGAACGAGTCCGGATCTACTGAAATTGGTTTTCCAATAAACACATGCCGAAAAACCAATCCCATCTAGACACATATTATTTTTGGTAAATGATCTTACCCATTAAACAAGATTATTAACATCTTTCTTTGATCTTGTTTAATAGGTATTATGTTCATGTTAGGATAGGTTTTTCAACATTTTCGTTGAATTTTTTTTTTTTCCACGGATCTTGACTCAGTTTGAACTGGACCCATTTCAAATCCGGAAAGGATCCTGTCCTGTCACCTAATGACCTGTTAAGGCCCTGCCTACCTGTTGGCATGACTGGTTGGTAAAAAGTGAATCATTTGTCAAAAAATGTAATTCACTTCCAAATCGTCATGCCACCTGTTGGACAGGCCTTAACTCGTCATAAGGCGGCACGACAGGATCTGTTCCGTTCCATATTACATTGGCCCATTTACCAAAGTTTTCAGCCGATAGAGCCTAAGTTTGTGCTAAATCCGGTTCAAGTTGTAATCCTAATCCTTGGACTATGCCTTCGAATTCTACACTTCCACATTCGGATCAGCCCACACCCGTCATACCCGATTTTATATGGCGTTTCTTGAAAACCCATCTAGTCCAGATCCAACGGTTCAGTATTAGGACACGTGTGGATCAAAGACAGACTAAACTTAAACGACAAAAACTAAATGCCACCATCGCCACGTGTTGCGGGCCCTATTGTATTTTCTGAGACAGTTATTTAGATGCCGATATGCCGACACTTCCCCACCGTTTGATACTAATCATACGATGCTCGAACTTTGTGGCGTAGTTCACCAAGCTGAGAGACGGACTAGCGATCGGGTGCGCATTCAACCACGCCATCCTGGACGGCCATTCCACGTGGCACTTCATGAGCTCCTGGGCCGAGATCTGCCGTGGGTCCCCCACTGTTTCGGTCCCACCCTTCCACGACCGTACAAAAGCCAGAAACACCCGCGTGAAGCTCGATCTGCCACCATCCCAAGAAGAATGTCCACCGTCCGATGCCACCATCAACGGGAGCCCACAACTCAGGGAGAGAATCTTCCGATTCTCCGGGCCCACCATCGAAAAGATCAAATCAAACGTCAACTCCAGCCTATCCAACGGCTCCAAACCATTCTCCACCTTCCAATCACTAGCCGTCCATCTCTGGCGAGCAGTCACCCGCGCTCGCCACCTGGACCCATCTGACTACACCGTCTTCACCATCTTCGTCGACTGCCGGAAAAGGGTCGACCCACCGATGCCGGAAAGTTACTTCGGCAACCTTATTCAGGCTGTTTTCACGGTGACGGCCGCCGGAGTTCTGATGGCGAACACACTAGAGTTTGGGGCTTCGATGGTCCAAAAGGTGATCGAGATGCATGATTGGAAGGCGATCGACGGCCGGAGCAAAGAATGGGAGAGTGCACCGAAGCTTTTCCAGTACAAAGACGCCGGAATAAACTGTGTGGCGGTGGGGAGCTCGCCGAGATTTCAGGTATACGAGGTGGATTTCGGGTGGGGGAAGCCGGAGACGGTGAGGAGTGGAAGGAATAACAAGTTCGATGGGATGGTTTATTTGTATCAGGGGAAAGGTGGGGGGAGGAGCATTGATGTGGAGATTAGTTTGGAGGAGAAGGCAATGGAGAATTTGGAGAAAGATAAGGAATTTTTAATGGAAGAGGTTTAGTGGGTTGGAACTTTGGATATATATATATATATTTATTTATGGGTTGATGAAGGGTTGTGGTGAATATTGGTTTTAAGTGTTGGGAAGTAGCTCCTTTCACTGCTTTTCATTAGGATACATTTTGTGTTGATTGTGATAGATTTTGTTTAAGATAGATAGATATAATTTGGATGGGAGGGTTGGGTTGTGAGGTTTCTATGTATTGGAGGTCCTTGGTTCCTCTTCTCTTTTATATATATATATGAAGTCTATGTTAAGCTAAGTAATGGGTTGTAACAAGTCTCTCTGTTGAATGGGTTCTGGAATCAGATTTGGGGCCATCCTTTGGATTCAATGTTCTATAGCTGCAGTTGCTGAATGGTGATTGAATTAGGGTTATACTCTAGCTACCACTAAAACAAGCAGTTCAAGTACAACGAGTGTGGATAATTGATTAATAATCAAGAGTGGATTTGAGTAAGATTCGTAGAAAAATAAAAAAGTAAACCTCCAAAAAACTCTATGAGTCGTTACCGTACAAATCTCCATGGGGTTTTGATAGATTTCCACCTTAACACAATAGCTTAGAAGTATAATATTATTTCTATGTTGGATGTTCTATATATATATATATATATATATATATATATATATATTGGTAAGGAGCCTTAGCTCGATTTCATTAATCAAGAATCAAATATTTGATTACATGATTCCATTGCAACAATAATGGCTAAATCCCCTGAGATGTCTAATAGGTCTCCAATCCTGAGAGACATGATCCCTTGCCACTATGGCTGCCATATGCCATATGATGAGTAGCCTTGTTGCGGGTTCAAGGAACAAATGAGATTTGAATGTTGTTGGAGCCAGTCATTTGCTTTCTGCAATTTATAAGAATTGATCAATGCGCCAAGGAGGGCAACAGTGAAATAAGGAAAAAAAATATATAATTCAATAATGTAATCAGGCTAAAGGTGTTCTTTGGCAAACAAATGTTCTATGACAAAAAATTGTATGTGATCCTTTGTAACTGTATCACAAGCTGATAGGTGATGTATTTTTGGATTCGGTGTCTCGTTTTGGGCATCTAATTTTTTTATTTGAATACCTTTTTTGACACCTTTTAACCCTATGCATCCCATGTGTCAACCTATGATGAATCATGGAGGGTCATTGAAATTTTGTTCTATTTTTATTGTGTTATTGCAAGCTTTGAAGCTTACTGTTGTGTTTTTGGCTTCATTCCAGCCGTGGGATCATGAGATGGTCTAACAATGGGAGTTAACTTGAAGTTAAAAGACTCCTCTAACAAAGGAATGTTGACGGCTAGGTTTGGAAAAACCTAATATAAAAGAAAAAGAAAAATAGTTAGAGAGAGTTGAAAAATAGCTACAAGGGAGTTTAGTGGGTTTTCTTTAGGGTTTGAGAGTGAGTGAGAAAGAGAAATAAAGTATACAAGGAAAAACAGTGTGAGTTTTCGGGTTGTGAAAAACACACTTCTTTGTATAGATTTGCATTCTCACAGTGAAGAAATGTTTAATTATCTCCTGTGGATGTAGGCACATCGCCGAACCACACAATTCTTGGTGTCTCTTATTTTTCTTTTGCTTTGATCTTATTTTATTTATTTTTCTTGTTATTCGTATTGGAATATTTGTTGCGAAACACAACAAGTGGTATCGGAGCACCAGGTTTAGGAAGGAAGGATAAGAATTAAGAGCAAGTTTTTGATTACCGAAGTTCAGTACGATTCCAGAGAAAAAAAGGAAAATCTAAGGAGTACATTGGAGATGTTCTCACAATCTCCAAATGTATGAACATTTTTTCTCATGATGAATGAAGATTAGATTTGGGTTGTTCAATTCATGTTTTCTCTAGAAAAGAATGTTTTGATACATTTCAAGAGAAGAAGTTGGGTTTTGTTTTATTGGGTGACGGGTCTATTTGTGACGTCACATGTGTTGGGACGGTGAAGATCAAAATATTTGATGGGGTAATTTATACTTTGGGTGGCATGACACATGTCCAAAAGATGTGAAGAAATTTAATATCCTAGGCCGCTTGGACTCCAAGGGTTGCGGGTATTCAGTTACAGGTGGAGCCATGAAAATCACACACGGTTGTATAGTCCTAATGAATGAAAAAAGTGTGGTGATGGTTTGTATCATCTAATGGGGAATACAATGATTGATTGTATTCCTTTGAACACGATGGATAGCGGAAAATGGGGTGCAGGAAATAACAAGCACTTGCGTAAGGTCTCTTTTGTAGTTGGGACAGGGATTGGTGTTATGGGTTTTTAAGTGACAGATGATGGTGAGACAGTTTCTATGGTTAGAGAAGATGAATCGAGGTCTCTCTCTGTAGTTGACTATGCAAGTTGACTCAGGGAAGCGACACGTGTGTATTGGTTGTGTTATCATTGAATTGGATGGTGTTAGGACCAAATTGATTCGATGGTATGTATAGCGGTGGTTCTTAAAGTCTAATGATTGTTTGCGGTGATAGCAGACAAAATACGATTCAGGTTCAAGGTGGAAATGTGTTTTAGGTGTATATGATAGAAAGTTCACTAAGAAGGACAAGTGTAGGTTTTTTTCAAGGTGATTTCGGAATGCGAGTCAAGGTGGAGTATAGTGCACATGTCACAGATTTTGTATTTTGACAAAGATACAAGTGGAGTCAACTTTAATATGAAAATTTCAAGGGACTAGAAATAAAGCCAATGTGAAGATTTGTTGGGGTTTTTGGCTTTATTCTAGCCATGGGATCATGATATGATCCAATGGTGTGAGTTAACTTGGAGTTGAAGACTCCTTTAACAAAATGAGTGTTAATGACTAGGTTTGAGAAAACCTAATATAAAAGAAAAAGGGAAAATGGTTAGAGAGAGTTGAGAGGTAGCTGCAAGGGATTCTTGTGGGTTTTCGGGTTGCAAAAATCACTTTGTACGAACTTGCATTCTGATAACGAAGAAATGTTTAATCCTCTCCCATGAATGCAGGCATATCGTCGAACCATGTAAATCTTGGTGTCTCTTATTTTTCCTTTGTTTTGATCTTATTTTATTTATTTTTCTTGTTATTCGTACTGAAATATTTATTATAAAACACAACACTAACAAACAATAGGTTTTAATTTTTGCCAAACGGAGACAACATGAGAGATCCAAACCTTGTTTATCCCATTGCCAACCGTGTATTGCACTTTTCTTCCATGAACAACCCTCGAATATTCCTGTATTTTCTTGAATGAATAAAGGCTTTAAAATGAGTCATTTGTACCACTCCCATTCTTACACGGTGTGGGAAAGAGTGGACAAGAAACAGCCTAACCTTTAGCTTTTTACAGAAATTGATTGCTCACCAGACTTGAACTCATTTTTTTAATTTGATTTTGGACACCCTATAACCACTACCATTACGCCAAAGCAATGACCCTCTGCATGGCATAAAGTTATTGGTTTAAAACTTGCGTCGTGGAAAAGAGACCATTTGAAAAACACCTTGTAGATCTTGGCTATTGTTGATAGGATCCGTCATGTGTTAAACTCTTTGTAGCATATTTGGAGAGAGGTCAACAAATCGATGAACATCTTGACATCTCTAGCAGTAGGGGTTGATGAGCAAATCCTTTATCCTGATCTTGCTTGTAATCTATTAGATGCCATTAAAAATGATGCTAATCAATGTCCTTATACTCGCATTTAATCATTTTGAATGATTAATACAATTTTCTCACTTACCAAAAAAATGAAAAAGGTAAAAAATAGGAGAATGCATTCTTTGGAAGGTTATCAAATACACACTTAATTATCACGTAATCAGAATTATGTCCCAACAACAACCCTTTTCTGTTATGTTTGTCCAACAAACCAGTCTCATGTTATAAATACTAAGTAAAATTAAACTTACATTAAACTGCTCTATCTTATCTTACTCTTATAAGAAGAATGCTTTGGATTGGCCATATAGTTTGGCTTTTAGTGCATGATTGTTAGCAATGAGAATCATACAGCCCCTGCTTAAAGACTGTCCTTTGGTGCAACTCTGTTGACAAGAGTTTTGACGTATGCCTCATCTTTACCCAACCAAAAGTGGGCTGAAATCATCTGCGCCACCCCCCCGATGGGACACTTGGGGGGGGGGGGATGAATTCACTTTTTGGAGGTTTTTGATTCCCCCTCTCAGTGTCCCATCAGGGGGTGTGGCGTAGAGGATTTCAGACCACCAAAAGTCCAGTAGCTGGCGGTGGGGGACACCTCTAATAGTATATTACACAGGTGCATATTTTGGACTCATATATAACATTATTCTTGAAGAATCTACTTTTATTATTGAGTCTAGTACGACTCAGGAATCAAGTGTGTCAATAAATTAGACATGTAAAAAATATGAATGTAATGGCAGAATAAGATTCGTGCAGTCAACAACAAGTAATTGGGATAAGGTTTTGTTGTCGTCGTTGGGATAAAAAAACACAAAGTTAAAGAAAACATAAAACAATGCTAAAGGATTACAGTTTTAGGAGACTATATTAAGGAGTGGAATGCATTTCAAAGTAGGTATGATATTGTGATTTGCGTCCCACAGCAAGTGAATACACTCTTCGTAAAAGCCTACAGCACACATATATAATATAGCTCATTGTCTAATGAGGAACTCGTCTACAGCTCTAAAATCTTTCTACAGTCCAAACAGTCATATCACAGCCACAAATATGGTTGTGATTTGACTGAAATTTGGTATTCAAATATGAAGAGTGTCAAATCACTGCCATTTTTGTGACAGTGATAGGCCCGTAGACGATTTCATTTCCCTTGTCTAACAGTCCCACACCGCTCCTTAGAAAGAAAAAAACAACTTAATCCATGGATGTAGCCCTGCTAGAGATGCATATCCTTATTAGGGAAAGAAGAGAGCTGAACATAAAATATGATGGGTGCATGTACTTTCACATGTCACATACAATTTACATCTTTTTGGGTTGGTTGGGAGGCAATAACCAACTATCCTTACATTATGACAGTATTGAAGTTGGTTAGAAATTAACTTCCTACATGCCTCTTGGTTCATAATGATTTATATATATTAAATAAAGCAATTAATCGCCTCTCCTAAAACCCTATGGTGATAGGAGAGGGATGAGTTAATATACTTATTATTTTTCAACACCCCCCCCCTCAGGAGGGACACTCTTAGACAATTAATGTGGGGGAACTAGGTGGGAGGCTCAGAAGAATATTTGTGTCCACGGGGGGATTTGAACTCAAAACCTAAACCCTACTCTGATACCATCTTAGATAAAGCAATTAACCGTCTCTCCTAAAACCCTAAGGTTATGGGAGGGGTTAGAGTTAATTTACTTAATCTATCTCATCATTCTCCCCTAGGAGGGACACTCCTAGACAATGAGCACTGGGGAACTAGGTGCGATTCATATAACGTGCATACATGTGCATAGAGAGCCCGAGAGAATAATTGCATCCACAAAGAGATTTGAACTCATAAACTTAAATAAGCACTTAATCGTTTCTCCTAAAACATTAATGTTATAGGAGAGGGATGAGTTAATATATATTTCAACACTCCCCCTCAGGAGGGACACTCCTAGGCAATAAACATGGGGGAACTAGGTGCGAGGCCTAAGAGAATATTTGCATCTATGAGGGGATTTGAACTCGCGACCTAAAACCTATGTACTCTGATACCATCTTAAATAAAGCAATTAACCATTTCTCCTAAAACCTAAGGTGATAGGAGAGGGATGAGTTAATAGACTTACTATATTTCAACCAGTTGACCTGTTAACATGTAGATGTTATTAAACATTTTTTATAGGTTAACATTAATAGTTAATTGATTAGTAGATGAAGATGGGTTGTGAACCCAGGTCTGTGGTACAACACCTACACACTTTACCAACTTAGCAAGCTAGCATCTTCCTTATTGAACATTTATAAGTAAATACTAGATTGACGATATAGGGAACCTTATACACCAAGGTTCTTGGAAGGGAATCCATAACCATATATGAATTTTTGTTGTGGAAATGAATGAAAAATATAAGTTTAATCATGTTTATTTCTCATTGATTGATGTAATCAATATTTTCTCTATTGCTTGGAAGGTTCATTGGAGGATCTTAGTGTATGGTTTTTTTCCATTTAAAACAGATTTTTTGTTGTTGTTTCATTGATAAATTATCCATTGCTTCATCAAATTGGGGTGCAAACAACTTGGGATTATGAGCAAGAAAAGTTGCAATCTTAAAATGAGTTATTTGTCTGGAACCTATCATGCATTATACACATTGAGTTTTGTTCACTTCATATCTCGAACATGAAAAACAAGGAATAAAAAATCTTTGTTTCAAAATCCTTCATTCATTTGGAACTTTTAATGTTAGCCCTAAAGAAGTATAGATGAAAGATGATTTTTATTATTAATTCAATGTGATTACAATAACTCTAGTGAGAGGTTTATATAAATTAATATAAAGATAAATATGGAAAACAATCTTATCTAATCTAATTTGAAATTTATCAAATCAAATCTTAATAAAGATAGAAACTAAATCTAATAATGATAAATATAGAAACTAAATCAAATCCAAAATCTTATATAATGAAATCCTAATCACATTCAAATAATCTAATCTAAATTATTTAAATTTAATCAAATATTTATTTTATTATTACTCCCTCTCAAACATATGAGGATTTTGAAAAAAATTCATGTGTTTGAAGATCATAGTCAATGCTACCCACTATATTGCGCTTTCATGCCAAGATC
>JAOXJP010234515.1:0-10153 GCA_025762735.1 Platanus orientalis
AGATGACATGATATTGATCTGGCTAGATATGGAGCTGTCAAGTGTACAACGATGATGTTTGATAGATGATTAATTTACTTGGATTACTTTTTTTTAATTGTGGATTATCGGGTGATTAAATAAAATCATTTGAGGATCATTGTTCACCCCTAGGGATCCATATTACAGTTGTTATGTTGCCAAAATTTCATCATAAATGGCATATGGATTCCTTGCCTACTTTTAATAAAATGAGATAGTAATTTAAATGTGCATGACATTTTGATTTACAATTCCAATCGTCACTTTTTATTTGAGTAGTTTTTTTTTTTTAATTATTTCATATTAAAACCTTTTAATTGTAGGTTGATACTTAGTGGAGACGCGGATAAAGAGCACAACCTCGATGACGACTTGGATGAAGAAAATGGTTTGAAACATAACTTAAAGGAAGATTGATACTTTTTTTTGTCATTATTATGTTTGTCGAATTTAAGGATACTATTTCTATTTTGTAGTTATTTAATTTTAGGATATCTTTATTGTTTAGAACTATTTGTATATTGCAAACGTTTATGAATTTGAAGTGGTGAATTTGTGTTTTATTTTCATCTTGTAATAGTTGAATTTTTAATAAATTGTGTATTATCATAGTTAAAGGATTATTTTCTATATAGGTTTTTAAAATGTCCATATAAAAGAAAGCATATATAACAAAAATTTATTAAATTTAATATAAATTTTTTAATAATGGTTATGTAGTTACTTGTGACAACAAAATGTCCTAGCAAAAAGGAAAAAAAAACATTTACAACAGCTTCAGGGTACCCTCGTAAAAGATATTATTCGCAAGGGAAAAATACTCTAGCAAAAAGTATAAAAATGCCTAACAAAAAGGAGGACAACATTAACGACGCCTTAAATGTACCATCACAAAAAAGATTATTTATGAGGGCAAAATCACTAGTAAAACGTATAAGACATTAGCGAGGGTTTAAATGGCCCTCGCAAAAGGCATTAGTTACAACAATACATATCCCTCGTAAATAGATTTCCTAAATAGTAGATGAGTAGTTGCTAGGACAAATGACCGTTGCAAATGCTTAACTCGTCACCTCCTTCCTCGTTTGGTATTCCATTTGCAAGGACTAGTTTTCTCATTTTCGATGATCATATGCCCTCACAAACACTTAAACCGTCACATCTTTCTTTGTTTGGTATTTCATTTGTGATGACTAATTTTGATATTTCTGACGGTCATACGCCCTCATCACTAAGGGTTTTTGAGAGAGCCCCTCGCAAAAAAACCCTTTTAACAATCTTCATTGTTGCGACGACCCGCGACGGTAGAATATCACCGCAAATATGTATTTGTGGCAACATTTACCTATTTGCGAGGGGAAAGTATCCTCATAAATAGGCATTTTTCTTGTAGTGATTGCTGACCCAATACCTTGATATAGTGAAGGAAATCGGAACATCATCAAAATTCTTGGCGATTAGCATTTGACAAAAACCAATGGATTAAACAAAAAGATGAAACCTGCACCATCGATTTGCAATCCTTTTATATAAACAAAAACACCAACAAGATCCAAAGAAAGCTATATAAAGGTAGTACTTGCGGAATCTGGTAATCTTCAAGTCTTATCATAAGAACTAGGAATTTCGAATAGGGACAACATCCGAGTCCAATAGATAAACCTCTCCATAGATAGATTTCATTTCTCTGTTTTTTGGATATTGATCTATTTTAGTTTTCATGAATTTGTTTTTTGAAAACAAAACAATTCGAAAAGCCTCTACAAAGAAAGAAAAAATAAATAAATAACTAAATGGCGATACAAAGCATCATTGTCAAGTCAGTCTCCTCCAGCTACGTACTTCTCTGCAAACATAGACATTATGAAAGGGAAGCTATCCATTAAAGATATAAGAAGAATAATTTTCATTGCATTGTCACTAAAAAGTCTTAGAATTGTTTAATGTCACCGCTTTACATATGTTTATAGATCGGTTTAGATCCTGTTCTGCTGCTTATGTCCTATTAGGATCTGTTCACAACCTTTGTGCACGGTTTGGCATAAAAAGATGTGCACAACCTGTGCATAACCATTTTCTTCTGCAACAATGTACAAAATGTATAACAAAATAATCTTCATATACAACAATATACATATGGGAAAGTGCAAAATTGAGTAAAATAAACTATTCTATATGAATCAAGTTAATTCGGCGTAATTGATTCAAATGACTTTATGAGTTGTTGTAGAAAGAGTTGACCCTACTCCACCAAAATTCAGTAATAATAGCAAGAAAAGTGATTTATGTTTTGATATAAGACAATGGGTTTCGTGGTTTTGTGTTATTATATATATAACAATAGCATAACGCCCCTTTCTCTCTCATCCACATGGACACTTTAATTATTTTTTTAATTCCCAAAACACCCTCTATCTCTCTTATAATCTCTCTCATATTCACGTTAATAATCCCTTCCCAAAATGTCTTCTTTTCTCTCCTAATCTGTCATCTCTTTTCTTAATTTTCTCTTACCCTCTATTTTCTCTCTTTCAAAATCTTTTCCTTCTTAATTAATAACTCTATCTTCTCCTAAAATCTTTCCTTTTATACTTATCATATATTCTCTATTTTTCTTAATTTTCTTTGGTTAACTAAAAAAAAAAAAATCCGCATGTGATCTTTTGTTACGTTTTATGCTCTAAAGAGAGTGGGAAACTTGAAGAGAGAAATGACTCCACGTGTCACCTGTTAAGTTTTCATTCTAAATGTTTTATTTATTTTTTTTAAATAAATTTTTTTTTTTAACTCTAAATATATTTTCCAAATCAAGTTCTATCAAAATCCGTCACTCTCCTATATTATCTCACTCGATAGGTCTTGAAATCTCATATTCTCCTATATTTTCTCATATAATCTTTCTCATCTTTTTCAATCTCTCATTCTCTCTCCTATTTAATGCCACCCCAAAATGGGAAAAAATTATGTGAAAATGAATTTCATGAGAACTGTGCAAACAACACCAGGTGCAGACACATCAGCACCAAAAGGTGATAAATGCTCCCAAAAAGTGCAAATCACTTTTGGTACTGATGCGTCAGCCCCTCTGGTGCAGTTTGTACATGTACAGTTCTCACGAAATTCATTTGCACCTAATCTGAATCCCCCAAATCACCCCCTAAAATCTATCTATATCTATTCTATTATACTAAAGCAAAGGGGATGGCCCTCAATGAATGCCATGTGGACCACTATGAAACATCTCCCAATGCCCCTGCCCTCCTTTTAAACTTGCGCATATTGCAAGAGGCTACCTTGGTGTCAAATTCCACATTCGAATGGTCATCAATCACACTTGTAGAGTTAGGCATCTCTTGATAAAGAGCTACAAAAAAGGATTTTGTCCATATACATCGACACGGATACATGAACTGAAGAGTTGCCTATGTTAAACACACCCAATGATGCTATATATAATGGATAAGTATCTATGTCATTTGTTATCTGGACTCTATTTTTCCTCCTTCCTATGACACGTCTCCCACTTATAGTGTTTTAAACTTCTCTTCCTCACATCTTTCCCCTGTCTCCTCTTTTTGTCCCTTGTCTTGATGGATGAGTGATGGAGATAATGACATCTTGCATGTTGAATACGTCTCATGTATTGATTGCTATGATTTTGCGGTAATTGATCAAGTTGGTGTTGTGGGCCAAATTTCTTCAGATTCACATATAAAAATATCCGTTACATGCATGAACAAGACAAAGAAGGTGGGTTCTATCTCTGCATACCATATTTTTACAGTGGGTAACAAATGAGTCGACTCGGGCTTCGCCATGAAAATCTATTGGTCAATCATAGAAGCCGGTGAAAGATAATATGCCAAATCTCTAAACGAGAAGAAAATGAGATCGGTGGAGGCTTCTCATCCTTCTTATATCCCAGGTAAGCATTAACCCAATATGTGGTTTCTTAATATTGCTTTTGCAAAATCTATGTTTGTTAAAAAACTTTCAAAGGTCTTATTTTTTTCAATCTTCTTATTCAATGAGTTATTAAATTTGTTTTTGCTTCCATTTTTCTGGTTGTTTTTTAGATTACTATTTATAAGGATATCATTTTATGTCATGCCTGGGCTTGTATGGGTGCACTAGCTAGTTTCTTTATTGGTAATAAAAGAAAATAGGTTTCTAGGTTTTTTTTGGTAATGAAAAACATATTTTATTAAGAAATTGATAAGTTTAATGTCCCTACGTAAGTAGTCTTATAAATTCAAATCATTTTCTTTGCAAGAAAGTGGGCCTCACAATTTTCTATTCTTGAGACATAACTAAACATTATTTGATCAAAAGCTTGGCTTTGTGCTAAGCATTGTACTAGCAAAATTTTAATTCTCCATATGGCTAGAAAGATTTTTTAGTGTTTAGATATTTGCCACATCGCTTCCCAATCTAACCTTCTTTTCTCCCAATTCCTTTGTTAATTTAATGAGGTCTACCCAATGCTAGATGCAGATGCACATAATAGATTAATATGAACATCATAAGCTGTCCCATAATAAAACCAGTTGTTGTTGATACCTCATTCTCGGTTCCTTTTTCCATAACCCAAGCTCTGGAGAAGGAAGAGATAAGAGGACCCTATGGACAATGTGGTCAGAAATCCATAATAGAGTCCGACCACAATGGACGAATTGATTATCTATATGACAACTATTAAACAACTTATTAGAAATACTAGGCAACCGGTCAGAAATGTCACAAAATCATTGAGAATTGTCTTGTATTCAACAATTTCTAGATCTTTATAGGCATCTTGCCTTATTTTTGTTGCAATTGGCAGTCCCTCTTTATTTCATGCAATAGCGCTCTTACTCCTATAATTTTATCCTCGCTTGAAAATGTAGCATCTACATTGACTTTGATCCAATCCTCTTCGGGAGGCTTCCACTCCATGTTGCTCATTAAGTTCTCCTCCCTTAATTCTTGGTCATTTTTATTCTCCCTCTATAGATTGTCATTCCATCATCATCCTACAAGAAGAATATATAATTGAATTATAATCATGAGGAGCATTTCTAAACATAACATCATTTCTGGCTTTCCAAATATTCCAACATGTAATTGCTACGTTTTGTTTCAACATATTATAAGAAAAGAAGTCTCTTTCTTTTCCATGTGTTGTCTTGCATTTGTTGTTTACTTTGTAGAAGGCATGTTGTATTTTTTTTGGTCCTTTTAAGAGAATTTTAAGTGTTTGATAATATGGAATCATTGAAGGCTAGGTTGTTGATATTCTGTCCTCCATCCTACCCCCCTGCATGATTGAAAGCATGTTTAGTTTTTTGTTCATCATTCAAAGTATGAGACCTATCTATGGACATTGATTGTTGGCACTGATTACTTTTATGCAATAAGCTTCAAAACTTAATTTTGTCATAGTCTTCACATTCAATGGAAATGAATTAAATATTAGGAATAGAAAGATCATACCCATCTTGTTGTTTGCATGAATGTGTAGAATACTCAGGCCTACCATTTGATGGGTCCCATCTTGGAAGACTGTTTAAGTCAAAACTAATCTTATTGGTTTCTCTATCTCATCGATCATTCTTATTGAGAGAAAAAAAAATTGAATAAAAGGAAAAAAAAAAACTTCAAAAGAATGGCAAATGGTCAAAAAATTATAATTGAATTAACTAACTTGGCTCTATATAATTATCCTAAGTCATCCCTTAGGGTTGGTTGTAGACTTAAAACATAAAGGTTTTCTCCTGTTTAACCAAACCTAACTATTAAGAGCTTTAATTTGATTTGTTGATTCATACCTTAAAAATTACACCAAGCAAATGTTTTTTACAGTAAATAAATTGAGCATCATGTTTTAAATAGAAAAAGGCAATGGTTCAATAAATAAATTCACCTGACTGAGTCGTTGACAATGCTCGAATTTTCTTTGCCAACATTTCGAGACCGCGAGCTAGCTTGTTGATTGGTCTAGATCAACATGTGATTCATTTAGTGGTGTTGAAATTTATACTCTACCCAAGCAAAGAGTATGTTGTGAATTTGAACGACCACATTTTTAAAAGCATATAAATATGAAAAATATCAACATGAATCAATTCCATCATAAGTACATAAACGAAAATGGATCCCTCTATAATTCTTTCTCTTATCCTTTCATCTTCCTAATTGCACCTATGCACCTACCAAATTCCCTCAGAATTAAATTGGTGGACTACACACATTGAGCGCAACAATATAATATTATATCGAAGCAGAAAAAGATCATACCAAATTAGAAGAAAAACTAAGAGTTTCATATGTATTGCTACCCTTTATTGTTCTTTAAACAAATACAAAAAACAAACAAACAAACAACAAAAACAACCATTCTATTTACATCATTTATCTAGATGCATACATAAGGGTTATGATTATGCCTGTGGAGTTGGGATAAATTTGGGACTCCGCCACCACAAATATATATACACTGAATCCGATAATTTGTTTTGTACATGGCATTTCTATGTTGGTCTTTTGAAATTTGCACTATTCACAAGTTCTATTCAATGTAGTATTAGGGAACACATGTAGAGGGCAAGGGGAAGGATGTTCGCCATGGATAGCTCTAGCAAAAATGCTGGCAAGATGCTTGATTGCCTCACTCTTACTTACAATAGGTATTGGAATCGATGTGGCTATTGGACATTTATAGAGAATAATGCTGAAGATTGAGGAAATGGGAATCTTTTAACTATGGAAATGAAAGAAGAAAAAAGGATTAAATCAAGACTAAATAGGTCACCAAATCCATATCAGAATCTTTGACGAAATCACGTCGGCCCTTTCATCACCATTAAATATGGGAATACCCAAGATGGATGTAGACTGGTGGGAGGCCAAGAGATTCTTCTTTGCAAAGCCTTCTACTCTAAAGATTTAAGGTGAGAGATGAAGTGAGACGAAGTAGGTGACCTCTTTAAAGGAAGGAGATCAAAGTGTAGCATCCTCCAATAAACAATGCTACAAAGCTTTGTGGTAAGCTTCCTGCTTTTCTTGTAGGGTTTTTTGGATTGAGAGATGTGATGGAGCTTCTAGTGATGGTCTTGAAACAAAACCCAAAAAATATCTATTAGAAAAAGAAAGTAAGAGAGAGAGATTCAGTACCTTCAATCGAGAGAAGGACAATAGGTTGTGTATATATTATTGAAAAAAGAAGGAACCTGGTTGATTGGGGTTCCTCCATTTGTTCAAAGGCTATGTGGCACATGCTTACATATAATGAACATTGATTCCTTGATGGCGATTAACACACTTAATGGCCTTGCCCCTATCATGTCAAACAAATCTTTTTGGATTGCTATTTTTGGAAAGATAAGTTTCATCAATGTCGATTTGCACATGTAAAATGACTAGTAATGTGGATGCCCATTGACTGACCCAATCCAGTCTTTATAATCCAACATGTTCAAATCTAACAGATGTATACTTTGGTCTCTATTTGGATAGAAAAAGTTTCTTTCATAAAAAACCATTTTCTCTTTAACATCTTTTCGAAACTTTTGTTACTACATCTATTTTCTTTTTTTAATTTTATTGATTAAAATTTTAATTTGTATAATACCATGTATTTTATTTCATATTATCTCAAGTTGTTTCCAATTGGAACCCAATGCAAGGTTAAAGGCTCTTGTTATTTGCCATTTTCTCAATAAACACCAGTGTAAAGCTATGGGGTCCAATTAATGCCCAACATAATGTTGGATACTTGTAGTATTTCTACTAATACTCATGTTAAATACACACCATTACTTAATGTCATGCTAAGAATAACCAACATGGGCATATTAGGTAGGGTTGTAAATGGAGCAAATTCGAAGTGGATATCGATACATCCATACTTGTATTTGTTAACTTAATCAAATATCAAATATGAATTTGGATGTTTACAAATATTTAAAAATAAGATCTATATAAAAACATGGGTGGTGTAGGAGAGAAGTGGAGAGGGATGGAACTGTTAGAATCAACAATAAGAAGAATATATGCTAGAACACCCTAGAGAAGAAGAAGTTGGAGATTTATGTGTTGCTAATTCAATAATGGAGGTGAAGATGATGATGATTGTGACAAAGATTACAAAGACAAAAAAGACCTAGTAACTATGAAGATGGAAGATGATAAGTGGAGTTCAACCAAAGAAGGGGTGTTGGCTACTAGGGAGGTTTCAACTAAGGGCATGATACTAATATATAGAAATGTTATTCTATGTATTTGGTTCTATTCTTTTAATGTGTATCATCTTATCTATAACATCATATATATATATATATATATATATTCACTTAAGTAGATCAAATACGAATTGAATACGGATGCTTAGGCAGATAGTTGACATCCCTAAAAGCAAGAATCTATGGTTAAGTAATTCACTAAATAAAGTAAGTTTTCTCCTCAAAATTAAATATCTCTTAAAAAACTCTCAATTGTTTTTCGCACCTAGTATTAACTTACAAAAATCCTTAAATGAGATCACAATCCATGTTTTTATAACTGTCGGGATGTTGAAGACATTAGGAGTGGGAGTTCTAGTGAAAAAATGAGAAAAGGATGTGGGGCCTAGTAGGGTCCATTTCTACTAGTAGGGAAAATTGTATCATCTCTTAATGATGTTACTATTGTGATACAAGGCAAACTGTGATTGCATGCAATGAAACTCTAATAATTTCATATTACTCTAGGTTTTCCTTAATTATGAAAACACATATACTAATCGTAATTATGCCCACTTATATATTACAACTGTTTTTGCAGAGGATTTAATAAAAAGTCAAATTTCTGAAGAATAATTCATATATTAATCCTTCCACAATTTACTATCTTGCAATAATATTTGGAGGCAAAAAATTCTCATTGTTAGACCCTTGCCTGATTATAATAATTCATTATGACTTCGTACAATTTATTGGACCCTTGAAAACTATCAGTTTAAAAGATTTTTTTTTTCAAAATAAATATCTATTATAAATATACGTTTAAAACTCACTTGATAAAGGTAAAGTATCCAAATTCACCTACACAGAATCATAACTTAGAATCTTCTAGAATTTACTTTTATGTATTGTCAAGCATACACCTCATTCTCAACATAACCTTTTGCACAATACACTGAATCAATACATATAATCTTTTAAAATTTACTTTTGTGCGTTGTCAAGCATACACTTTATCATTTTTCATAACATTTAGAGTAATACATAAACAAAACTAAGAACTTTATAGAATTTACTTTTGTAAACTTGTTGGTATACACCTAACTATGATTTTATGGAATTGTTAGTATGCACCTAACTAAGAATTTTCTAGAATTTGCTTTTATAAACTTGTTGTCATACGCCTAATTATGATTTTATGGAATTGTTGGTATTTACCTAACTAAGAACTTTCTAGAATTTGTTTTTGTGACCTTATTAATATGCACCTAACTCGTTTTTTGCTAACCTATGTTTATACTTTACCTATGAATTAATAAACCAACCACTCCATATGTATTGGGAGGCATTCTTAAGCTTAAATTTGTTTAAGCTTAAGCACCCTACAGTAATCATAAAAAATCTATAAAAGGAGGGGTTTCTCCCTTATAAATTTATCACTCAACCATCTAATAAAACTCTAGCGAAGTCCTTTTAGAAATCTCTCTTCCTCTCTCCCTTTATCCCTCTCTTAGGCTTAGATGAATCCTACTCCTTAAAGAGAAAGTGTTCCCTTTCCATAGACAAAGACCTAACTTTTGAGTAGACACACGAAGGTGAATAATATTTTTATTTCCTTTCATTATAATTAATATAAGTAAAATATTGTATATGTAAAAGGATTACCTGTGTTTATATATTTTCCACATTTACATTTTATTCTTTTATTGTTATTGACATTTCGCCTTTATTTCCATATTTTTTTCATGTTTATAATTTGTTCTTTTTGGTTATTGTTGCTTCATTTTATTTTTTTAATTATCGTTATTTTTTATATATAGAATTAAAGGGAGATATTGTAGATGATGTTGCTCATATAATTAGAGCGGGATGGTTGAAGTGGAGAGGTGCTTCTGGAGTGTTGTGTGATAAACGAATACCACTAAAATTAAAGG
>JAOXJP010234516.1:0-10152 GCA_025762735.1 Platanus orientalis
ATGGCGTAACAGGATTCATGTAGCCGACCCCAAATAGTTGGGATAAGGCTGTTTGTTGTTGTTGTTGTTGTTGTTGCCTTGGAATGCAAATCTATTGTTGTTTTGTATCAACTTTAAAGGCTATGAGTTGAATTATTTACTTTTATTGTATTTATGTCTTATGCCAATCAAGTTTCTTGTTTGTCCTGTTTGTGAGTTTAGATTCGATTCTTGATTTATTTTGCTTTTACGTCCTTTATTTTAAAATTAGTTGAGACTTTAGGAAATTATTCAATATCAATTTTTGGTATCTTCCCTTTGTATTGCATCAATTTTTGGTATCAAAGTTTCTGATTTTTTTCAGCTAGTTCCATTTAGTTAAGTCCTAGGAATGGTTGATAATATCACCACTTTTTTTTTTCCCTTCTAGGATAGTCTTTAGGGTTAAAATTAGTGACTAATTTGATCTCTTAAGAGTGGATTAAAAAAATTCTTCAAGAAGAAGCAAATATAGACTTTTGTTGGCATGAAGAGGGAAGATTCGTATTTCACTTTGATCGTAGCAGTTTTAGGGATGCAGTTGATTGCAAAATTAGTCCTTTAGAGAACAATGCAATCATATTTACGAAACCTTGGATCAAAAGAAGAGCTAGCTTCATTCTAGAGAGATCCATGGTGGCTATCATCATTGGAAGAGTTCGTTATTACCTGTTTGTTAAGCCTCAACAACCCTTTGTCAAGATGTCATCAATTGTGGAATAATTTACACATAAAGAAGATCATTCCAAGGAGCATGAACAAGTGGAAGGGCCTAAAGCTATGGAAGATTCACCTCAGTAAGACTAGTAAATTAAGGATTTTTCTACTTCTCAAGATGACCAACTAATTGAAGACAAGGTTGAAGATAATGGAGCAAACGAAGAAGAGACAAAGTTGCCACCCAAGGAGGAATGTGAACCACAAGATTTGTGTTATGCCTTCTTCCAAGGTGTCATTGATGTTGTTGCCCATGCAAGCTGAAGACCTGAAGAAGAGATGTTCATCATTCAATTTGAGAATTTTACCTCTTCAATTTTGTGGTCGAAATTCTTCTAACCCGGGGAGATTGATGCGGGAACATTCTATGCAAAGAAGATGAAATTGGATGAGCATGGATAGTCCTCTATTGATGTGTCCAGTAATTTAGGTTTTTTTTTTCCCTATTTTAAGTGTATTTTTTTTTAATGTAATAAGGCCAATAGTGCCATGGCTAGTTTAGTTTTTTTGGGTTTTTTAGTTGTAATCCCGTTTTTCATTTTGGACCTTATTTTTCTATGGCCAAAACTTGATTTTTTGGCTTGATTTTGGTGTGATTGGATAGGTTATTCATTTACCTTTCCAATGAGACCAAGATTATACAAATCCAAGGTGATTTAAGAAAGTTATGACCAAATTACTAAGAAGTGGTCACTAAAAACGGGAATAGTGGTTTTTTAGGAATTCTTAAGTTTGAGTAGTTTTAATTTTAGGAAAGTAAGTTTTTAGAAAGCCTTTATGTTTTAGAAAACATGAACCATAAGATTTTAGGAAATTTCTAATTTTAACAAGTTTCTAATTGTTTAAGTTTGTAAGCCTATTTAAAGGCAACCTGTCTCCCATAATTTGATAGTGAAGAATAAACAAGTTTTCGAAGATTTGGGTGAGTTGGTTGTACCTGTAAGGATTGAGATAGAAAACAAATGAGAAGAAGAAGAAGAGAAGAAAAGAAAGAGAAAGAGAGCATGTAGGGTTTTGGGGAATTTAATAATAATTATTTCATGTCTCATGCTAGGTATTTATATTTAATACCTAATTGTATACGAGATTTATTGTACATCAAAGTAAATGGGTGTATAATACCCTTATACCACAACTACCCTTAATACACTTATCCCATGTACTCCAACACTCCCCCTCAAGCTGGAGAATAGATATTACACATTCCCAGCTAGCTAACTAATGACGAAAAGGGAGCACTCCCCAGACCCTTTGTGAAGATATCTGCAAGTTGATCCTTAGTTTGGATATATGGAATACAAATGCTTCCCTTCTTGATGTGATCCTTTATAAAGTGTTGGTCCACTTCTACGTGTTTTGTCTTATCATGTTGAACAGGATCATGTATAATGTTTATAGCTGCCTTGTAGTCATAATAGAGAGTCATAGGTCCTTGTATCGGGAAGCCAACTTCGGTTAACAACATCCTTAGCCATAAGGCTTCATAAATCCCATGGGCCATTGACCTAAATTCAGCCTCTGTATTAGACCTTGCAATTACTTCTCTAAGTCATTAGATTTCCCCCTACAAATGAGCAATAGTCGGAGGTGGATTTGCGATCTATTAATGAACCTGCCCAATTAGCATCAGCTTATATCTTAACCCTAGAATGTCCATATCTTCAATATAATATACATTTTCCTAGATAGCTTTTCAAGTATTTAAGGACTCTGTATGCTGCTTCCAAATGATCTTGTGTTGGAGCATGCGTAAATTGACTGATGACGCTCACTACATACGTTATGTTAGGATGAGTCAAGGATAAATAAATAAGACGCCCAATGAGTCTTTGATATGTTTTAACAATAATGAGCCTTGTACTGTCATTTTCCTTTAACCCGTGGTTTGCTTATATAGGAGTTGCACATGGTTTATAGCCTGTCATTTTAGCTTCCTTAAGCAAATCCAAGACATACTTTCGTTGAGAAAGAAAAATGCCTTGATTTGATTTGGCCACTTCTATTCCCAAAAAGTATTTCAAGGAGCCCAAGTCTTTAATTTCAAACTCCTTTGATAGTTTCTTCTTCAGTTGTGTAGTCTCAACTTCATCATTCCCTGTGACCACAATATCATCAACATAGACTATTAGTGCTGTGATCTTGGATCCTTGGTGTCTGGTGAAGAGTGTATGATCGGCTTGGACTTGTTTATAGCCAACATTAATCATAGCAGTTTTGAACCTTTCAAACCATGCTCGGGGTGATTGCTTCAGACCATATATTGCTTTCTTCAATTTACAAACTTTTCCATGAGAGTTAGACACATGGAATCTGGGTGGTGTCTGATGCGGACATCATGACCAAGATGATGATTGGACCATGTTTACAATATTTTATTTTCTTTATGTTAGTTGTGTCTCATGTACAAAAGAACATATAATTTTGAGGGTATTTTAGTCGTTATCAGTTTATTAGGGATGTTTTTGTTATTATTAAGAGTTTAGGGGTAATTTAGAGAGAAGTTATTGGAGAGGGGGTTAGTTTAGTCAACACTTAGGATTTTTATTGTAAACCTAGTCGTGGGACTCTATAAGAGCAACCCACGACCAACTCTATCTTTATGATGGAATAAACACAATTTTGTAGCTCACGTTTTTCACTTCTCTTATTTGTCTGAGGTTGAAAATCAAGTAAAACCCTAGAATGGGTTTAGGGAAATTCTTAGTTTAACAGTGGTAGTAGAGGCTAATCCTTTCCCTTGGGTTAAAGGCCTTTTATCTCTTCTTCTTCTTCTTCTTCTTCTTTTACTTAACTTACATGACCTTACTGTGTTGGATTTGATTGGATTGCAAGAATTACAATACTACTTCATCTTCTTTAAGGTTTTGGGTCAGGAAATTATTCAAGGAGTTGTACTAAAGCTATATCTACAAGTTCATGGTCTCTCGATTAGCTAGGATTGCTGTTTGAAGATGTTTATTGTAGGAATATAGTGCTGCGGAAGTGATGATCAGCAAGGAGGTCTCAATACGAAATTGACTCTAGCCCCTAAATTGTTGGGGGTTGGGTTTTGATTTCTCTCCAGCTGGTTAGGGACCATTGTACGACTCCTATGGTGGTGGATCCCATTCTAAAGGGCCCCACTAGATTGGTTTCTTCCTTGTTTTCTCAGTTGTAGGCATCAAACAAGGAGGTTTTTTTGGTTGTGAGAGCTTGATCACCTACTCCTAATTAATAGGAGTTAGGTAGCAGGGTTTTGGAGGGGTCTTAGTAACCTAATTATTAGGGATTTGATTCCAAGTTTTTGGGAGGACTTCACCAACCTTTGGGCAACCACAATGAAGTAAGTAACCACCCAAAATCATTCACACAGGAGGGAGTTCCTTTCTTGAAGATTCAGCTGGCGGCAAGGTTAATACAGGGGGTACATCAAGTTCGATCTCTTCCACATCAAGAGGGGGAGCTGTTTCACCATCGTATGAGCATCCAGTACCTGTTAGAAGATGTGCACAGGTCTTCTATAGCTGATTAAGGTATTTATTTGACCTTACCATGTGCCCTTATGAATCCCATTAGTAGTTAGTGCTGGTGGTTAAGTGGTATTGGCTAAGGGCTGTCAAATTAATGTCAAGCCTCTAATTTTTCTGATAAACCTGATCCTATGCAACTGTGAATCAATATAAGGCCTTGTTTAATGAGCTCCCTTTAGTCCTCTTATTTTTAACCAAATCATGACCGTTTGCCCTATTTTCACCTAGTTTTATTTACTTTATACTAGTATGAAATTTCTGGACAACAACTATACATTGGGTTAATCTTTTAACTCAATTGTGATCATGCATATAATTTAGACATTATTTTGTTTATTACTTTGCAGGCCTTAATTCCTATCATGCATATTGAATCTAATTAAATATTTGCTTGAGTTCTAATGTGGATGTGCAACTAGGAATTTTGGTTATGTCTTAACATTATTCTTATAATTTTATTTCTAACTCCTGGTGCACACACCCACTAGCTTATATCCATGCTGCATCAAATTTGGTATCAGAGCTTAGGTTTAAGGTTTTCGTTACCCGTTGGTTGCATTTTAGGTGTAGTCTATGCATGGTAGGTTAACTTGCATTTTTTTGCATATTTTATTTTAATTTAATTTAATTCATTGCATTGCATGTTTTATTGTTTTTAAATTTATTTAGCATACTTAGGGAATTTTCCACATTTAGATTTTAATTTTAATTTTTAGAAAAAAAAAATTAGAATCCATGCATTCTTTTAAGGAATTCTGTGGTCACTATCCCTAGTCCTTTGGTGTATGTCCACTAGGTCCAGATTAGGCTAGAATGCCCAAGATGTCCCTAAGAGAGGATTAGCTCCCAAATTTCTCAGGACTACCATCCAGGCCAAGGATCCATGATAGTTAGAGTGTATACTTTTGATAGACGTCCAGATCCTGGGTACCTCTTGGATTGGGTTAGAGAGATGGACTAGTACTTTGACTGGTATGATATCTCCCCTTACAGGCAAGTTAAATTTGCCAAGACAAAGCTAGTTAGGTCAGCTCAATTCTACTGGGAGTTAATTGTGCAAGAACTTTATTGAGGATATGAAAGACCCATTACTAGTTAGGTAGGCATCGAAGTAAGCTCAGAGAGAAGTACGTTCCACGTTATTATCAGACTCAACTTCTTAAGGAATACGACACTGTCCACCAGGGTTCATCTAGTGTAGCGGATTACATCATGCGGTTTGAGGATATTAGATTGAGACGTGGAGTCCGTGAGAGGTCTGATACGACCATCACTAGATTCAAAAAGGGACTTAAACCTGAGATTCGACGAAAGGAGCTCATACCTTACTTCATCGTCACTTTAGAGCAGGTCTACCAGATAGCCTAAGACATGGAGATTTATTTGAGGCGTCTTATTAGTGGACAACCATCCACCCTAGGTCTTAACACCTGTAGACTTGACTCTACTCCTGAACAGTGTCTTAGTCAACTAGAGCATTCTTTGCTTTTATTAGACACTGTGTACCATGCTGAGTCATAGGAGGATCAGTCATTAGATAGAGTGAGAGTTGATGTGTCATAAGACCCTCTTGTGATGGAGGAACGTGGTGATGATGAGGATGATGTTGATGAGATTGTTGATCCTCTCGAGGCTTCGAGTGATGATGAGTTAGACTCTTAGGAGTTTGACCTGGAGGTTCAGGGAGTTTAGGAGAGTGCATCCATAGAGGCCTTAGTGTCTGGTTTTGTTGTGCTTAACCTTGATCGTGATACGTCTATAGAGACCCTGGTATCTAGTTCTGTTGTACTTGACTCTCCCCAGGGTATACTTGTAGAGGTCTTTATGTCTAGTTTTACTATGCCTGACTTTGACCCTGATCTTAAGCAGGAGATTCATGTGGTCAACGAGATCCATGTAGTCTAAGAGGTTCAGGAGGTCAAGTTGAGTGTACCCATGGCGCTTATAGAGTTTGGACTTGTTGAGTCTGAGCTTGAGCTTGGTATTATTTTAGACGCTAAGTTGTCTTCTGCCTGAGGGAGAACCACTTGTGCCCAAAGTATATAAATTCGTTGAGGAAGTAGTTCATACTCCGAGGGTGCTCATTTCCCTAATACCTCTTTGGGACTTAGCTTTTATCTATTTTTGGAAGGTACTATGGAAAATGAAGGATGTATTGGGTAGCCAATTATCACATGATTACCATCTAGCTACTGATGGGTGTTTGGAGATGGTAGTCAAGAGTCATAGTCCTTTATTGAGCTTAGAGACTTTATTGAGATGTTTGGTTGGTGAGAACCTCAGGACATGGGGTAATGTTTTGTCTACCACAGAGTTTGCATACATTAGTTTAGTTAGTAGGATAACTAGTATGAGTCTGTTAGAGATTGTCATATTTAGTAGACTCAGGGTTCTTATAGACTTCTTATTTATGTTTGCATTTCATTGTCCATTTGAGTTTGCATTTGCATTGACATTGCATTTTCATTCATCACACCAAGAGATCAGGTAGATAGGTATCGGGATAGGAAGTGGAACTGAAGTCAAAGACGAAGAAAACTCTTTACTCATAGATGTCTCTCCCTGAAGAGATGTCTGAGTGGAATAGAAAAATGGGAGACTCAAAGAAGGTGACATTACGTGACACAAACTTGTGATGGGTGGAAGGATGGTAACAGTTGTACCCCTTTTTATTAACACCATAGCCCAAAAATATGCATTTTAGTGCTTTGGGATCAAGTTTAGACCGTTCCAACTTGGGAATATGAACATTACAAATGTAGCCAAATTTTTTGGAGGGAAAAGAACCAATGGTGAATCTGGGGATAATACTTTAAGTGGAGCTTTGTAAGAAAGAACTCTGGTGGGCATCCGGTTCATGAGGTAGATTGCCGTTTGAATGGCTTCAAACTAGAAAGTTATTGACACATTCACTGTAAACATGATTGCATGCATAATCTCCAAGAAGTGTTTGTTCTTCCTCTCGGCTACCGCATTTTGTTCTGGAGTTCCTAGACATGTGGTCTGGTGAACAAGACTAGACGCATCAAGGAAGGATGTTAACTTATGGGAAAAGTATTTTCCTCCATTATCTGAACTTAGAATCTGAAGCTTGGCATTGAATTGAGTGCACACCATAAAATAAAATGATTTAAAGGCAGTATTCACATCACTCTTATATTTGAGTAAGTAGAGCCAAGTAGTTCTAGAACAGTCATTCAAAAAAGTTACAAAGTATTTGAACCCAGATAAAGTAGTGGGTGCTGGACCCCAAGCATCAGAGTGAACAATAGAAAAAGAAACTGAACTCTTTTTATTATTACTAACTGGGTAAGTTGTCCGACAATGTTTAGTAAGTTGACAAAGTTCACAATAACCATCCAACTGAGTACAAGAAACATGAGGAAACATCTTTCTTATTACATTTAATGACAAATGTCCAAGTTTACGATGCCATAAAGATAACTCATCTGGAGTGGAAGATGTAACATTCCTCTTTATTGCAGAAGTTGCGATCGGTGAAGTAGATTCCAGTATATAGAGACCATTCTTTTTAAGCCCCAAACCAATCTTTTTCTTTGTCGCTATATCTTGCAACTCATAGTAGGAAGAAAAAAAGGTGACACAACAGTTAAGAGACTTGGTCAGATGATTGATAGATAACAAATTCAAAGTAAAATTAGGAATATGGAGAATAGAGGAAAAACATATTTAAGATGTAGTGGGAATGTCACCCTAACCAGCGATGGAAGACAAAGAACCATCAGTAATGTGCACTTTGTCTTGACCAGTGCAAACCTTATAGGAAGTGAACAAGGACATACCAGTCATGTGATGAGAGACTCTTGAATCAATAATCCAGGTGCTCTGGGGATCAGTAAGTGACATAGACAAGACAGATGCAGTGGTACTTGAGTGTGCGAAAGAAGTAGGAGCCATGGAAGAATAATTTAGCTATGAAACGAACGTTTGATAGCAACAATTTCATCACTGGAGAGAGCTCTTGTATCACGGGAACTGGAGGATACTGTAGTGGGAGCCATCATGGGTGCCTCAGCAGATGTAAATGCAGTTGTGTGTGTATTGGGTTTAGGTCCTCCATGGCGACCACCCCCTCTACCACCACTAAGACCACTCCGAGTTACAAAGCGAGAGACTGGTTTGTGGGGATGTCCATGAAGATCCCAACACTGATCTTTTGTATACCAAAAACATCCATAATGTTCACATTTGAGACGATTTCGGTCATCAGGCACATAAGTAAATCGGCCTCCATGGCCACGACTCATAGAATTGCTATGACCTCCACAAGATGAATTCGACATTAAGGCATATTTCTCTATAGAAGGGGCTGGAATCATAACCTCACGCTGTCCTTTTTCACGATGCACAAAAGCATATACTTCATTCAAAGTTAGGGGATGACCCATATTGAGGACCCCCTAATCTGCTCATAATCAGGATTCAACCCTACCAAAAACTCAAAAGCCTGAATCTCCTCCACATGTTTTTGATAAGTTGTGACATCTTGCGTGCAAGATAGACGATAAGTGGTGTAGTGGGCCAACTCCTACATTTTTTTTATAGCAGAGTAATAAATTGTAAGATGCTTATCTCTCTGTTTGAATTGGGCGATCCTTTACCTAAGGTCAAAGACCTTTCCTGTGTGGCCAATTTCAGAATAGGCTTTGGCTAAGGAATCCCAGATTTGATTTGTTATTTCCAAGAATAAATAATGATCACTAATCTCAGGCTTCGTCGAACCAAGTAACCATTTCATAACCATTGCATTTTCTGTCTTCCATTTTCTATACTTTGGATCATCTTTGGAAGACTTTTGCGCTTCTTTTGTCAAATATTCCTTTTTCTCTCTTCCCTGAATGTGAATGAGGATGGATTTGGACCACATAAGATAATTAGTGCCATCAAATTTAACTGTAGTAATCTGTAGGTTAGAAAAATTGCCATTGAGGTGTGTGCCCCCTTTAATTAGAGCAGTTAGAGCTTCACTTAAAGACTGATTTGAACTTATTTCGGACATGATTAGGCGTACAATATGTTTTGTAGGAGGTCAGATACACTAGTGCACGCAAATACTTGAAGAAGAACAAGGGGACACAGGGGGCACAGACTTTGGTCACACCGTATCCAACGAAGTCACGCAAGGCAGATCCGACGACAATTGTGAGTAGGGTTTTTTGTAGAGGGGAGAGAACCTACACCGATGTCCAATCAACTAAGAATATGCTCAAATACATGAACCACAACATGTATTATGGTTGAACTATGTCACGTTATGCATGAGGTAGTCCAAACACTTCAAAACTCTCTCAAAGCTTCATGGATTGTAGAGATATCACTCCCAAATGAAAAATGAGGCAAAAACGATCAGTCCATATCAGATTGAACCACGAAAAAATCTTTTGTGATGATTTATGGATCTAACAAAATCGGACCTTATTTTCGACTCAGGAAAACAACTCGAAACATACATTTCGAGGCTTCCAAAAATCATGAAAAAATCACCAAAAAAATCCTTGACACCATTTCGATTTACTCTACACCTTCACTTTCCTCTGACACATGTACGGTCAGGATGATGTCAGCATTCGTACGACTGATGTCAACTCTATTTTGGACATTTTTTTGGTGATGATCTAATCTCCTCTGTTTTGCTTACCCGCTCTGATACCAAGTTGGTTGTACCTACAAGGATTGAGATAGAAAGCAAATGGGATGAAGAAGAAGAAGAGAAGAGAGAGAAAGAAACGTAGGGTTTTGGAAAATTCAATAATAAGTATTTTATGTTTCATACTAGGTATTTATATTTAATACCTAATTGTATACAAGACTTATTGTATATCAAAGTACATGGGTGTATAATACCCTTATACCACAACTACCCTTAATACACTTATCCCATGTACTC
>JAOXJP010234517.1:0-10152 GCA_025762735.1 Platanus orientalis
TACCTAGCTTACATTATAGATGACCAAAAGGATGGATTGTAGATATGCGATCATAAAGGCTATTGTAGAAAGGTAGGCTAAGATACGTAGCTTACATTATAGATGACTAAAAGGATGGACTGTAGATAAGAGATGTACCTGTTAGAGATTTCAGCGATGTGTTTCTTGAAGATCTTTGTTGTGCCCTGAAACCTACACTAGTAGGACCATGAATTTTGACATGTGACATTAGCACATTTCATTCATTCATTTAATCCTATATAAATTTTTCATTTTTTACTTTTCTTTCATTCTTCTCATTCTTATGCAATAGAATAATACATTAATCACGTTTTCCAATAATCATCACATAACCATTCATTACATTTCCCTATAAGTTTGACCTATATAAAATTCTACAATCCAAACACCTTAATCTTGTAAATAATTCATAAACATTGTCTAACATTCATATTAAAATTAAATAAATAGTTTGGCATAATTAAATCAATCAACTGAAATCAAATACTAAAATGCCTAAACTTATTACATCTTTCGGACTTTAAACTATAATAACTGAACTAAAATAAATAAAGTCTTCAACTAATAAAAACTGAAATAAACATATGTCCAAACACTAGCACTCTCTATCTAAAACCGCTACTCCGCGATCTCATCATCTGTGGTGTAAGATTAGGGTAAGTTTGACATACTTAGCAAGAAAACAGTAAACTATGAAAATAGTGGATCAAGTCTTAGTACGATTTCAGAAACTATACATATATTTTTCTATTTACAATTCAATATGCATAACAATTCATAAATCAATCTTATACATTACTAAACATTTATAAAAATTTCAGTTTCATGTATAGAACAAAAATCAGTAATAATATATACTTTTCCATTTATAGAACGGAACAATCAAATCATATTTCTCATCATAGCTAATACAATATAGAACAAACCATATATTTGCTATTAAGTCAGAACATATAACAGTTTGCACAATTTAAAGCTCGGTGAAAAGGATTAAGTCCACACCATTTAAACCCTGGTGAGTAAGGTCTAGTTTGCACAGATTATACTTAGGTGAGAAGGGTTGCTACTATCTCCTATGTGGCAAGTAGTTGGGATAAATAATAGTTTACATTGATTATACCAAGATGAGAAGGGTTCCATTAATAATTCCCCTTAATGGGCAAGGTGGCTTTCTTATGGTACATATTATTTTCTTGCAGTTTCAATCAAATCTTACAATTTATGAAAACAACATCTAACAATTATTTACATTAACTAATCAAAATAACATATAAGAACATGCTTGATCCAACTAGGCACAATCTATAAAACATGTTTTCAAAGCATATCAAATTTGTCCAAAACAATACTCTTGAGAATCTCTAATGGTTAGATGTAAAAATCAACATTTTTCTTTATAAAATAAGATTTATGAATACTAAGAATAAATCAAAGGATTAGGAATATGGTTTTTCTTACGAATAAGTAAACAATTATCTCTAAAATTATTTAGAAAATCAAAACAACTTTTAGAATAGCTTTTACAATTTTATGAATAAAACCCTCTTTTAAAACTCTTGATTTTCCATTCAAATCATATTTTTACATTTATTAACATTACAAAATAAATTCAAAACGGATGATTCAACTCATTAAAATCATGTAGAATTGAAGACAAATCGCTTTTATACCATATTTTTGTAAAATAATTTTATCTTTTTTAAAACCTTGTTTTAGAGCTTCAAACAAAACCCAAACCAGTGAAGAACCATTTAAAATCAAATCAAAACAATTTTAATCTCTTCAAAATAGAGTTATAGAGATCTAAGAACCTAAGAATTCAAAACAAAACAATAGTTTAATGTTCTCTTACCTCTTTGTGTGAAAAACATTCCCAAGCTTTTGTTCTTCAAAAAAATCCTAGGCCTATGCCAAAAACTAGCATTTTCTTCTCTTTTCTTCTCCTCTTTTCTCTAGGGTTTTCTAGGTCTCTTTAGGTTGAAATATATTTAATTTATAGGCGCAGAGAGAGTCCCACACGATTGATTTTTTTTTGTTGCAAAAACACTGTTCATCATGAAAACATTATAGATAAAAAATTATTCTTCGTGACACAATGTAGCGAAAACACTATTTTTCATGAGACACTGTAGCAAAAACACTGTAATGAAAATATTGTTTTTCATGAAACATTGTAGCGGAAACACTATAGCAAAAACACTATTCATCCTTCATGAGACATTGTTGTCCCCTTTTCACCAAAACAACAATATCTTTTTCGTTTGGAATCTGATTCACTTATCGTTCATTTTGTTATAATTTAGACTTCAAGACCTTTCCACTACCATAAAGTTTGCTCACCAATTTGTCCTACATTTTTATTGGTGTATTTTTTAAGTTATGCTAATTTATAGATTAGTATATGTGTATTTAAATGGTTCTAAGTTGTACGAAATTTATGCATTGTACGAGTACAGTATAAATGTGATTTGTGTGCAAAATACATGTGAACATGTGTAAAGTGTTACAATCTTCCTAGCTTACCACCTAATAGAGAGATTGAGTTACAATTGAGTTAATGGAAGTATTATGATTGAATTGATTCTTTTTTTGAATAATTGATTTATGGTACCTCAGTGATGATATGATAAATGATTTGATTATAAATAATTCAAGGTATTATTGCAAGGTTAATAGACAGACGTTTTGTGTGCCTCATGGCTAATAGCACATACCTGTTTTATTTGTGAAAATTAATAGAACCATAAGACTTTGTATTGATTACAACAATTGAACAAGGTAACAGTGAAGAACAAGTAACCTTTGCCAAGGATTGATGATCTTTATGATCAACTCTAGGGTGCCAAGTTTGATTGGAATGAGGCATGTGAGCATAGTTTTCAAGAACTAAAAGATCATTTGGTTTCTGCACCGGTTTTTACATTACTGTCTAGCACAAGTGGAATGTATGTGATCTATAGTGATGCTTTTAGAAAAGATTAAGTTATGTTTTGATGCAACAGGGAAAGGTTATTGCCTACGCATATAGACAGCTTAAGCTTTATGAGCAGAATTATCCAATACATAATCTAGAATTAGCTGTAGTTGTTTTTGCATTGAAAATATGGAAGCACTACTTGTATGGAGAACCTTATGAGTTTTATATAGATAACAAGAGTTTAAAATATCTATTTTCACAAAAAATCTGAATTTGAGGTAGAGAAGATGGATTGAGTTGATTAAAGATTATGGCTACACTAACCTTTATCATTTAGAAAAGGTCAATGTGGTTACTGATGCTTTGAGTTAGAAATCTTCTAGCAATTTGGCATGTGTTATGGCACATCTTAGAATACAACCTATGTTGAATGATAAGATCAAGACAGATTAAACTTTAGATCTCCAGATTTAAAAAATTATTGAAGAGGTCAAAAAATGACAAAAAACAGACTTTGCAATTAAAGGAGATGATTCTCTTTGGTATAGAAAGAGGTTATGTGCATCTAAAATAGAAATTATGGAAGAGGCACATGAGACTTCATATTCAATTCATCCAAGGAGTACAAAGATGTACAAGGACCTAAAGGAATTCTATTAGTGGAATAACATGAAATAAGAAATTACGAATTTTGTATCCAAGTGTTTGACTAATCAACTTGTAAACATTGAATACCAAAAGTTAGCAGGATTATTACAACCATTGTAAATTCCTAAATGGAAGTTGAAACACATATCTATGGACTTTGTTAGTGAACTACCCAGGACTAGGAAGGGATTTGATTATGTTTGGGTTATTGTGGACTGACTAAGTCCACTCATTTCTTACCTATCCAGGTAAATTACTCACAAAACTATCCAAGTTATACATTGATAAGATTGTAAAGCTACATGGTATTTTAGTTGGAATAGCTTCAAATTGTGATACACAATTCACTTCAAGATTCTGAAATAGTTTACAACAAGCTTTGGGGATAAAGTTGAATTCAGTAAGCTTTTCATCTGTAGTCAAATAGATAGTTAGAAAGAACCATACTGACTTTGGAGGATATGTTGAGAGCTTATGTGATTAATATAAAAGCAAGTTAAGATGATCATTTAACATTAATCAAATTTGCTTACAATAACAATTACCAAGCTAGCGTACAAATGGCATGATTTGAAGCTTTGTATAGACAAAAGTGTAGGACACCTATATGCTAGGAAGAGGTTATGAAATAAGGTTACTTAGACCCAAATTAGTCGAGGTGATAACTGAGAAGATCAAGGTTATCCATGAAATATTTCTTATGACACAAAGCAGGCAAAAGGGTTTTGTAGATGAGAGAATGAGGGAACTTAAATTTCATATTGGAGAGTAGGTATTTTTTAAGGTGTCATGAGGTCTAAAAAGAAAGGGAAATTAAGTCCTAGGTTCATTGGGCCATTTGAAAATCTGAGGAAGATGGGCGATGTTGCTTATGAGCTGGCATTGTTACCGGATTTGTGACATGTCCACAATGTGTTTTCATGTATTCATGTTGAGGAAGTACATGCGTGATTCATCTCATGTTCTAGAATTTGATCGTCTTCAAATTAGGAAGGATTTATCTTATGATGAACAACCAGTTCAGATTTTAGACAAGAAGGAATAGGTTCTACATTCCAAGGTGATTTTGTATGTTATAGTACTATGGAGGAACCATTTGGTAAAGGAAACAATTTTGGAAGGCAAATACAAGATGAAAGAAAAGTATTCACAATTATTTCACACTCAATGTATTGAAGGAAGTTTACCGTTCTTGAACATAGAAATTAGTACAGTTCATTTAAACAACCACATATTTATATATGTTTTTCCATGATCATCATATGAATCTCTGAGATCTAATCTTAAGGGAAGTTTAAGAAGAATACCTCAATAGCTAAACTGGACACAAGAATCCAATCTAACTCGGTCTCCAAAGTATCCACACCTTCTCTAGAATTCTCTGTGCTTCTCCCACTTCTAGAAAAGTTACAGGTCCCTACCTGAATGTGGGTACCTTTATATATAAAGTATTTGAGAAGTCAAAATAACCGTAGGGGGTGTGGGATCCTTCTAGGATTCTTATCCTTAGGTTGTGGGGCCCAGTATCCTTAATTAAGTCAAATTGCATTAAGGACACCCTATCTTTTGTTAATTACAAATTGACACACCACTAATTGCAATAATCCCTATTACATATTGCAACTGAACTCCCAAAGATAATAAAATAACAATGAGTCCCTTCTTTATAGATATTTCGCAAATGTGATATCTCTTAATGGCATGTGCATGTTATCATTGGCATGGTTCACTCCTGTATTTTCATGTGCCTCTTTACATGGGATTTCTATGTGACTTTTAGTTAAAGATTTGAGATACTCGATTTTTAACCTACATAAACTGTCATAAAATTATTTTTCATCCATGAGCACCCTATATGTTTTAGATTTAGGTCAAGCATCTTCACTTACTTATAGGTATTTCGACATATTTCACGTGATTTTCTACTACTCCCTTGGTACTTTTCATGAGATAGAACACAAATATTTTAAATGATATGATTATATAGTATCTACATTATTTTACAAAAATATGGTTTTTGAAACGTGGTTTTAGATGTGAGGATTTGATATGATACCCCTAAGTGGGTTGGTCCTTGTGACCTTTATATATATGTATGGTCTTTATGACCTCGGAGACCCTTTCATGGGTTGCCCCTTTGTGGGTCCGTAGACCCCTATGTGGGTTGCCCCTGTGGGCCCGGAGACTCTTCATGGGTTACCCCTTGTGGGCCCAGAGACCCTTTCATGGGTTGCCCCTTTATGGGCCCATAGATCCCTATATGGGTTTCCCCTTATGGGCCCAGAGACCCTTTAATAGGTTACCCTTCATGGACCTGGAGATCCCTTTGTGGGTTAGCCTTATGGCTTCAAGTACCCAATCACTAGGTCATATTAATAGGTGAAAACGGTCATCATGCCCATTGGTCTTACAACCCCGGAGACCCCTTTATGGATTAGCCTTATGGCTTCAAGTACCCAATCATCAGGTCACATTAATAGGTGAAGACGGTCCTAGTGGTCTAATATATACTATATGATATGTTATGTCAGAGACTCTTATGTGGATTATGTGATTTGGTTTGTCGGAGACTCTTGTATGAGTTATGTGATTTGTGTTATTGGAGACTCTCACATGGGTTATATGTTTTGGATTTGATAGAGACTTTACATTCTTTATTTACATTGGGCTTTATTATATGATAGAGACCCCTTATGGGTTGACATGTGGCATGTAATACTTGGCATGAGGTATATAGCACTTGGCATGTACATATAGTATTTACTATATGACATGTGCAGGATTCAATTTAGTTTACTTTAGACTCTTTTTTAGTTATCTTGTGACATGTGTATACTCATTTCATAGTAAGGATACATGTTTAGTAAATGTGATGTACTCTTATTCCTACTTTGATTCCTTAGCTTATCTTGATTCCTTTTATTTGTTATTGTGATTATCTTTAGCTCCCTTTAGTGTTGTATAAATTATATACATTCCTCGCTAAACCCGTCAAGCTTACCCTAATTAGCACTAAGCACACAAGTTGGATTGCGCCTTAGGAAGAAGAAGAGATGAGGAAGAGGCTTCCAAGCCTAAGGATGATACATTTCATTTCAATTTTAGTTACTTTATCAGTGATGTAGTATTTATTATTTGAGATGGGCCCCTTTGTGAGCAAGGATTATACATAGTTTATGGGCAGGTGTAGGCCCTTATTTTTTTAGATGGTCATGAGATACTTTTGGATGGTCATGATGGTAATATTAATTTCGCTGCACTTATTTAGTTTATGTCATTATTATTCTATTCCACTACGACGTGTTTATCTTATATGGATTAAAATGGATGATAAAGGATAAGAAAACAAATTTATATGGAAAAAAATATATGTGATTAAGTAAGAGGGTTAGTGACCCACTTCGATCTCATTGGTCTCTCCACTATAAGAAACAGATTCGGAGCAGGTCATTCCCATGTCATGGATCCGAACCCGGCCCACTTCTCAGCTCGTGGATTTGGATCGTGACAATATGTGTTAGTTAAGATTTAATTCTTCTACTTTGCTACTATCATAAATTCATTAAAATCCTAAGCTTCTCTCTATGATTAAATGTAAGCAGATTGAATCCATATGAAAGTAAGAAGGGGAAAATGATTTCTACTCATTATGCTTGATGTTTGCATTGATTTCCCCATAGATGAAATTCTTATCCATATTATCATTGCTAGTTAGTACTCTTTACTTACCTTAATTAACTCCGAGTTCTGTTGCTTATGCTATCTTGTATGCTAGTTTCTCATTGATTATATTATTATGTTTTTCACTTGACTTGATGAACTCCATATTAGTATCCTTGCATCCACATGCATGACTTATTTGAGACCTTTACGTTATCGTTGGTTTTAGAAAGTTAGAAAAGGAATTTCTGAGCATTTTGTTTTTGTGTGAGTATGAGCTATTACTTCCTGTTTGGTTTTAGGTATGGTTTTTACATGGTCTCACTTATGAATTTTGTTACCTAGATTTCTCTTACATTGTTTCCTTATGCAATTACATATCACTTCATATATGCATTGATTTTAAAGTACCATTTTGATTCTGAGGATTTTGTTTTGGACCCAATCATCGGGTGACATTAATAAGTGAAGACGGCACCAATTGCCCACCAACCCTTGATGCCCTAAGGGATTTTTGTGAGCCAACCCTTGATGCCCTGGGGGACTTTTGTGGGCTAACCCTTGATGCCCTAGGAGCTTTTTATGGGTTATATTGATCTATTGACACATTTTAATTCAGGACTCAATCACCGGGTGGCATTAATAGGTGAAGACGACACTAGTTGCCCACCAACCCTTAATGCCCTGGGGGATTTTTATGGGCTAACCCTTGATGCCTTGGGGTATTTTTATGGGCTAACGCTTGACGCCTTGAGGGATTTTTGCAGGTTATATTAGTCTATTGAACCATTTCAATTTAGGACCCAATCACCGGGTGGCATTAATAGGTGAAGACAACACTAATTACCCACCATTTCTATTTAAGATTTCAGTTTTGTCAAGGACCCTAAATGGGTCACATGAGATTTCTGTTTTATAGAGACCCTACATGGGTTACTTGATTTTAGTTTTGTTAAAGGCCCTATGTGAGCTATAATCTGTTGGATTTGTTACGTGGTGTTTTGATGAGATTTGGTTCAAGAACCCTATGTGAGTTGAGTTGTTTTGATCTGATGTGTGTTTTATTGGAAACCCTTCATGCGTTATATGAGTTTGAGAGTTACGTTAGACTTTCATGAGCATGCATCTATTTTGATATCTATTAGCTAAGGCAGCTTATTAAGAGGTGCTAAGGCCTAATTATTTATGAGTATTTTTAAAGCAAACATCTGCATTACACGTTGCACTTTCCTTATGAGCTGCACATTACTTGTTTTAGTTATGAGTTTTTGTTGATTCAGCTTATGCACTTCTGAAACCTTTACTAGATTCTTATTATTGTTGTAGTTAGATTAATTCTTATGTAATTCATATGTTTTGATCTGATATCGTTCTATACTCATGACATCCGATTTATTCCATGGAACATTATGTATGTTCTCTTACGGGCTTTATAGCTTACCCATGTTTTTAGCACCCCTTTCAGATGGCACTCTATAGCATGGGATTTTTTACAGGTTCAGTTTAGAGAGACGGTTTGTGGGGAGGAGTGGACCGTCCATATTATTTCCTTTTGTTTGTTATTTTCAGCACTCATGTATGAGACAATTTAGATTTTAAGACATGGTTTAATCTGGTTAATTAGTAGTTTTACTTGAGGTGAATAGCATGATGTTGGCCTATTTGATAGTACTATTTAGGTGCTTATGGGCACATTTAGTTTGATGGATGAGACTATAAGTTATTTAATATGGATATTGGAGGTTCTTATTATATTTCGGTGCATAGTTTAGAATGTGTATGTTTATATTCTGCTGCACTTTATGGATGGATGTTAATAGCTTATGAATATGATTCCGCTGTAAATGTTTGGTAATTGATGATAGTAATTGGATAAAAGAAAAAAAATAACGAAAAAAATATATGTTGCAAATAAGTAAGTTAAGTAAGAAACCCCTTCTGCAAGGAAAGGGTAATGTTACACGCCGAGATCTGTAACGCCGTACACGTGTAATTCCATAATATTACCATGATCTTCGCGTGTAGGTTTCAAGGCGTGATAGGATAAGATTCAATTTTTAAAAATTTTAATCGTCCATCTATAACCAGTTTGTTAATCCTATCAACATTTATATGTCATAATCCTAAATGCCATAAGTATGTAGAATTAACATATGGTTTCTTCCTCTTTTATGGTACAATACTAGAGGAAGTGGTGGCTTCTATGCAATTGACTAATATGTCTAATGAAAATAATAAAAATAAACCACTTACTAAATTTCTAGATGCAAGAAAATGATTTTTAAAATGATAATAACTTTTGAATTAAAAAGAACTAAATAACCATCATTAACTAGTCTAGAAACTAAAATTAAGTTCCTCCTAACATTTAGAACATATAAACAATCTTTTAAAATTAAAACATTTTCATTATTCAAATCTAAACTATAATCTCCTATAGCCATTGCAGCCACCCTTGCATTTGTCCCCAAATACAAGTACATGTCTCCCTCACTAAGTCTTTTGGTCTTCTGAAATCCCTGCAACATATTGCAAACATGAGTTGTAGCACCAAAATCCATACACCATAAATCACAAGGACCAACCAACAAATTAGATTCAATTGTGATGAGAGATTCATTAATACCTTCCACTTTTTGTTTCAGAGAAGCCAAATAGGAGCGATAGTTTCTCTTCCAGTGTCTAACCTTTCCACACTGGAAACAATTTCTTTTTACCTTGTTCTTCTTTCCATTATCAGCAGTCTTACCACCATTTTTGGGAGCATTCATTTGCTTTTTGGGAGCAAAATTTATTTTTTTTCTTCTGATTATTACTTTTCGGTTTAAACCAGGAGGTATTCCTTTTCTTAGCTATGAAGGCATTGGACTTTTTACTTTTGATAAGTTTCTTAGACCCTTACAGGC
>JAOXJP010234518.1:0-10152 GCA_025762735.1 Platanus orientalis
GCATCAGGGGAGGAAACATCACCACTGAAAAAGTGATTTACACTTTTTTTTTTTTGGGGGGGGGGGTGCTTTTCACCTTTTCGGCCGATGTGTCCGCCCCTATGCAGGATGGACTTTAGGTGTTCTCTAAGGGGTCATACCAAATCCTGGGGAGGAAGGATTCTGTCTACTTCCCTTAAAAATGCTAACCTCCGCTGGGTATTGGGGGGCAGACACATCAGCGCCGAAAAGTGATATACACTTATTTTTGGAGAGGGGGGCACTGATGTGTCCACCCCCTGAAGCCCACTGGAGGTTAGCGTTCTTAAGGAAGGTGGACAAAATCCTTGATGAATCCTAGGATAACTACGTGGGGGAATGTTATAGTATAATCAAACGCCAAATAGATCTATTTTCTAAAATTGATTTGCAAGCTTGATCATGTTAAAGGCACTCTGGCCTTTGGGCACACAAAATCCGTGCACAATACATGTACATGAACCAGGGAGCGGATACATCAGCGCTGAAAAGTGATAAGCACACCCCCAAAAAGTGTAAATTACCTTTTGGCATTGATGTGTCCACCCCCTGGTCTGTGCACAGATTTTGTGTGTACAAAAGCCAGGCTCTGTTAAAGGTGGAACCAAAATGTGACAAATTTTGAGTGTGTCCTAACAATAAAGAGGGTTAGTAATCACAAAATTGTAAATGACATTGTTTACAAGCATCCTTATCCACGTATCGATAAAGGAGATGAGGGAGGTCATAATATAGCAAAATTACATCAATATCATTAAAGAAAGAGAGTAGAGATTTAATTCCACTATTTGTCTCTCCATTTACTTTTGATCTTCCACCTACAAAAGAACTAGAGGTTAAAGATGATACATATAGTAATTGGGAGAAAATCGTCTACTCCCATATTTGTTAGTCTCCCTGGGTCCCCACACCACAGGTTGACTCATGATGGTTTTTGAATTTGGTGCCTCTTTTTATTACCTATTTTTTCTTTATTACCTACTTTTGAATTTGAATTCCCAATGCCTAGCTGCATAAGCCAGTAGAAGGAATTTTCTCAGTAATAGCTTGCATCATTATAGGGCTATCAAACGGGTTGGGATGGGCCAGGCCGCGGTCAGCTCAAACTTAGACCAAAATGTTTTATATATGCCTAAACTCAGCCCAAGCCCAAACTTGGCCACAGGTAGTCAGCCCAAACTCAGTCCATAAATGGGCTTTGGGCTGAGTTCGGACGGCCCAAATTAAAACTCTACCCTTTATCTTTGAACTGATTTTAGGCCCATAACAGCCCCTAAATGCATATTACATGGGCCTTTTTGAACAGATGACATATTGAACTATTTGATGATGCTAAATTTGTTAAACATATATAGACCCAAATCATCAGCATCCAAATAAAAATGTTATTTGTTAACTACTTCAGGCTGGGCCGGGTCTACTATCAAGCTGAAATTGTACCTGCCTGAACTTGGCCCAAATAAATGCCCGAACTCAATCTAACCTGAAGTTATGTTGGCCCAAACAGACTTTTTATTTGGGCCAAACATATCAGGCTTTGGGACAACCCAGCCCAATTAACAGCCTTATGCATCAAAAACTCTGAGTAGAAGAAGAAGAAGGAGTATCGTCTAATCATAGTACCATTAAGTATTTGGTTCAATTCACCTGAAATTGTTTGAAGAGGTTTAAAATGATGTTTATGTAAAACATAACAAAGAGGCCATTTTAGTTAGCTTCTCATCACTCAAAAACAAACATGACGTTAAGTTTTACTTTTAAAAAGCTCGCTTTTCATCCCAATGTACATTCAGATTACAAGAGATTTTATCAAACTTCATATCTATTTTCGCTGATGTTCTCTCCAGCTGATGATCTTTTAGTCAGGGTATGAATAATCTTGGAGTAATAATTCCAATCCGGATGTTTGGATGTGATTGCTGGCTGGCCAAATGGTTTTTCTTTGACATATAAGGGGACATCATCCGCATCCGCAAGGCCTTCCAAGTACAGTCTCAGCTCTCCCGTTGGCCCTATACAACAATGTCAATGGTCTGTGCCAATAAATGTGCATATGACCAAACCTTCTCCTGTGAGATGGTTGTGGTATGGTCTCTCTAAGGGAGAGGTCAGGGTTTCAAGTCCCTTGGTGACATCCCCAATGGATTCAGCTGGGATTTGGTGTGCCCCCAACGTCTCCCCTCACATGCAGGGGGAGTGTAAATCCCTTTTCGACGTGATGTGTCCCCCCGGCATGCAGAGACACTTTAGACGTAATTTTGGGGGGTGCACCAAATCATGAGGGCAATGGATTGGGTTGATGCTTGCCCCTCACCGCCGGTGGTAGTGCGGGTTCCCCCTAGACGTGCATACGGTAATTGAGCTTGTTCTTAATCATATGTTCTCTTTATCAGATATTTTTCCCATCACACTACATTTACTTTGTATTATTTAAAACCTAAGCAAAAGGGGTATTACTCTCACCCAGAGTTGTATCGTTAATGTCCTCCACCTTGTACGGATTAGGGGAAATTGCCGTGTTGGGCTGCAAGAATAGAAACTTATTAACTTTGTCCAAATTTTTTTTGTTAAGAAGATAAATTAGAAATAGTAAGCAATGAAGATGAATGAGGACTTCGAAGATGAAGATCTATTCTAGTTTAATTACCAGATTGAGAAGGAACTTGTAAGGAGTGTCGTCGATCAACAAGGTGTTTGATGAAGTAAACAGTCCCTTGGACCATGGAAGATTGAAATTCTCATTATCCCAGAGTTTCTTCAGCTCTTTCAAAAAGATGGGTTTGTGCTTATTCTCCAAAGTCCTGAACCCTGAATTAGTGCATTTATCTTGGTCCTGCAGAAACCCATTTAACCAAATATGGGATAAATCTCCATTGGAGGAAGATTCAATACAACCATGCATGCAGGGATTGGGTTTCAAGGTTAGGATATTGAAATTCATAATGATCCACTACTTACCCAAATAAACAACAACCTGTGTCTCAGTGTTCCCGTCACAGAATCCACCACGCCTTCTACATTCTTCCTATTGAAAAATCAAAATCAGGAGATTAAGATAGAGAAGACAAAATATGAGGTAAGAATGGAATAAAGAGAGAGGGTGTGTTATTTCTACCGACTTCTTAGCAGATGACCATATCCCCACTTCAAATCTCTCAAAGCAGAACTTCAGAAACTCTTCACAGAATGGCCTCTTGAACACTAAAAGATTGCACAAAACAGAGTTGATTCCAATCATTTCAAAGTACACAGATAGGAAGAAGGGGAATTTTTTTTTTTTTTAAACTGAATTTCCACCGATTCAAATGAAGATAACTTATAAAGTGTGAGATTTTTCACCTAATTGGCTTCGGATTATGGTATCTGGACGACAGGATTTTGGAATGCCGGCCTTGTGAGAACGGAAAATCTTATGGACGAGCAACCCATTCACATCCAGGACAATTAACTTTTTCCTTGGACCAATGGTCAAGTTTTCCAACAAAAGTTGAAAATCGTCTCCTCTATCTTCTTCGCCATTGCTTTTTTGAGAGACCGACTTTGTTTCTGTACAATCAGTCTTTCCGACCATTTTTTTTTAACAGCGAAGAAACCCCAACACCAATATAATGAAAGCCAGCGACTGTAAAGTACCGTTGAGAAGGTGACGCTTTTAAGGAGGTTTCCTTCTTGGAAACCAACCCTCTCCTCTTTATGTGAAGTCATAATTTGGTTAGGGATAAATCCAAACACTGAGAGTTGAACCAAATCCTGGTCAGAACATTTATTTCCTTGAACGTATGTATTAAATATAAATTTAACTTCCTTTTGATTATTCTTTGTATCTGACTAGGTGTGGCACCTGTCGGGCACGCCATAGACTGACACGTGGCCTAATGTTTGAGGGAAATCCCCACCCCAAGTTTTTCTTTGGAAGAAAACCTTGGCACCTAAATCCTTTATATATAAATTTTTTTAAGGCCTAAACCTTATCTTTTACCACCCCCAGATTTGGTGCATTAAAGTCCTCCCGCATGTAGGGGGGACACATCATGTTGAAAAGTATAAATCACTTTTTTGACGCGATGCATCCCCTGCATGTGGGAGGACTTTTGGTTTTCGATAAAGGGGAGCACCAAATCCACACCACTTTTACCATGGCTTGGACCCCTCAGGATTTGGTACACCCCTTAACAAACGTCTAAGGTCCGTCCATAAGCAGGTACGGAGACATGGTGTCAAAAAGTGAAATTCACCTCCTCAAAAAGTGTAAATCATTTTTCAATGCTATGTGTTTGCCCCTCCATATAGGCAGACCTTAGGCAGTCATTAAGGGACGCACCAAATCTGCACCGGGTTTAGACTATTAAAATCGGATCATTCCCAGTGCATAGTGACAACTAAGCCGTTGGAAATTTGTTAAATCCATTGAACCAAAGAGTTCAAGTGGGATCACATTGAGAGTAGTTCCATTGTGTTAAGGATGTTCCTGTTAAGATGGTCAAGTTAAATAGTTAGGAAGTTGAAATCTTGTATCAAGTTGTATTATGTTATCTAAACAGTTGTAAAGTTTAATAATAAATAGGGGAAGAGAACCTCATTCGAGGCATCTTGGTGTTTAGTAATGGTTCTCTGCTCTATCATGGTATTAGAGTTGGAGAAGCTCATGCTAAAACCTTGCTCCCAATAAGGAAGTCTTCTACAACTCTTTCTTCTTTTCTGGCTATTCTGTAATTCTGAAAGTTCAGTCTCCGTTTCTTTTCTCAGCAAGAAGCACCAAGTCTGCTAATAACCAAAAAACTAGGTGATGTTTATCCTTTGTTTCTATAGTATTCTCTGCAAATCTTTTTATATGACGACTGCATCTTCAACTACGACACCTCCATCTTCTTCCTCTACTTATTCTCTTTAAACCTTTATCTCCAATCTTACATTCTTTTTGACTGTCAAATTAAATGGAGATAATTACTTTCTCTGGAGATCTTAGTTTCTTACAGCACTGAGAGCACATAGTATGATGTTCGTACCTGATGGAATACGTTCTCCACCATCTGAAAGTATCATTGACAGTGAGGGTAAAACCCAAACAAATCCTTGATATTCTGAATGGTTATTACTTGATCAACAACTTTTAAGTTGTATTTTTGCACCAATATCAGAGAATATTTTACCACATGTGTTGCATGTTGAGCATGCCAGAGAAGCCTGGCTAGTATGTGGTATGGTGGCATTTTCGTAATTATTGTCCGATGACATTTTGATAAATAAGGTACAATATGATTTTATTTATCTGGGGATGTTCCCTTCTGACAATGCCTAAAGGGCTTAGCATACACCTTGAAGAGGGGTGGGTTTTTTGAAGCACCCTGGTCCTTGACATGAGTAGGAGGTATGTTAGGGTATGTCTTGGCATGACGAATAGTGTGCATGCCTAAGAGCATGCTCCTAGCCGGCATGAGCTTAAACTACAAGGCATTCGCCAACATAGGTTGGGGGCGGCTCTTGGCATGCACAGAGGTGCTGCTTTAAGTTCCTATGGGGGTTGGATTTCCTCATAGGATAGTGCTTGGGAGCCCGGTGTGGCGGCATTATGCATTCGTCTGAGGACGGAGGCTTTACTATATGTGCGTTACTAGCATGTGGTATGTGACAGTGGTGGCATGTAGGGAACCGAGTGGGCTATCCTGTGGATTTAGTGCCCGGGTGTGCCTAGTTCTTATGCTGGAAAAAATCCTAACTTGGCCTTCGACAGCCACAATGGTGGCATGACAAGACTCGGGGCAACATCTTGCGTGGAATGGCATGGTATGTGGGTAAGGTGTCATGGCCTTGAGTGGGCTTAATGTCTCGTGTAAGGCTCGAAGATGTGTTGTAGGCATTTTGGATCTTCAACGCTACAAGCGGAGCATGGTAGACTCCAAGGCCATTTGAGATGTGCTTTGATGACATGACATAGGTGCTGAAGTGGCTGACTAGTCGTGCGCATGGGCGGCGATGACACATGGAGTCAGAACAAATTTCAAAGGAAGATTTTGAGGAAGGGGTAATTGCTTTATGGTTATGGACAAAGAGTTCTCATATATTTTCAAATATGTGGAAAGAGTGGACATTTAGCACTTGTATGTTCTCATCATTTAGACATGAAGTTTCATAAGCTGAACATTGCTCCATCTTCGATTCAAGCAACAACAAATTTTGCCTCTTCTCCAGCAACTTCTGACCCAACTAAGTATTTGGACATAGGAGCTAGTAATCATGTCACTCTTAACATATCGACTCTTTCACTCCATATCCAGTGTTCTGGTCATAATTCAATTGTTGTAGGTAATGGTCAATCTTTATTGGTTCATAATATAGGATCAGGTACTATCTTTACCTCAAGTCACAAGTTCAATTTGAAAATGATTCTTCATGTGCCTCCTTTTTCAACAAACTTGATTTTTGTTTAGAAATTTGCCAAAGATAATGATTGTATACTCTCTTTTGATGTCCATATTTTCATTATTCATGATAGAAAATCAAAGAAAATGATTGTCGAGGATCCAATAGAGATAGCTTGTACCCAATACCTGGGAATGGACTTAGACCCTCTAAATCATCTATAGTTTCTTTGTATGTTCCCAGTTTGTTGTCACTAGTTTGGCATAATTGTCTGGGTCACTTAGCATCTAGAACCTTAGAGTCTATTTTTCATTCCATTCAAGTTCCCTCTTCTAATGTTTTCACTGTAGATTGTAATAATTGTGCTCTTGCTAAGAGTCAGAAAGTACAATTACCAAAAATAAAAAATAAAAAAATAAAAAAATGCTTAATTTTCTTTACAACTCATTCACTGATATTTGGGAACTACCTTCCCTTATTTTGTCTATGTTTGGTTTTAGATATGATCTACTTTTCACTTATGACTTTTCTAGATTCTCATGGCTATATTTGCTACATCACAAGTCTAAAGTTCTTAGTGTACAAAACTTGTGTAAAATCTTTTATCTAGATCTATTAAGAAACTAAGGAGCGATGGTGGAGGTGATTTCACAAGTGCTAAGTTAAAAAACTGCTTAAAGAAACATGGAATTGTTCAACAGAGTACCCGTTCTTATACACCATCACAAAATGGTGTTGAGGAAAGGAAACATTTGTCATATTATAGAAATGACAATTGCTATGCTTCAAATGGCTTTAATGCCAAGGTATTTTTTGGTAGAGGCTGCACTTACAGTGTTATACTTGATAAATTGGCTCCCTTCAGTAGTGCTTCAACAATAGTCACCATATCTCAAGCTATTTAACAAACAGCCAAATTATGAGATGTTGCGTGTTTTTTGAAGTGAATGCTACTTGTGGTTACACTCTTATTCAAAAATAAATTGAAACCACCTTCTAAAAGATGAGCTTTTCTTGCGATATTGCTCAAATAGTAAAGGATACAAACGTTTTGATAATGGCTCTGGGAGAGTATTTGTTAGCAAGATGTGTTATTCAAATAGAGTTCATTTCCCTTTTCCAGCAAAGATTCCATTCATAAGACTGTTCTGAAGCCTCCGGTATTATCGTTAGATCCAAGCATGAACTATTTTGTCTCACCCACAGGTTTCTCAACTCGTCTACTCAAAATCTCCTACTTCAACAAGCACAGAACCATTAGATTGCTCACCCAGTTCATTTTTAAAATATTCAATTCATGATGCTTTTATTCCTAACATCTCTTTAATAGCTAAGTCATCATTAACATTAAATTCAATGCCACCCAATTTGATGGATGAGATTTCCACATCTTGCTATCAATACTTTTAAACCATTAGATGCGACCATTAATTGCTAAAATTCTAATTCGGTATAATCCTAGAGGGGGGTGCATATGATTCTACAATTTTTTGGTCTTTTTTCATTTAATTGTTATCCAATTATGTTAATTCAAATTAATTCTAATTACCCACAATGTGATCACTTAAGTTTAATGCAATGAGAGAAATCTTAAAGTGATCAATTAGCTATGAATTGCAAACCAAATATGTAAATATGTTTAATTAGTCCAATTTGAAAATTCAACTAAGGCCTAAATGCTTGTGCCCAAATATGATATAAAAATTAAGGAACAAACTCAAAGTATACAACATAAAGACACAAGTGTTTATAGTGGTTCGACACATTGACCTATATCCACTCTCCAATGCCCACTCTAGGGGCGTGTTGATTTTATTAATAGTTAATCCTAACTATTACAAAGGACACCAACAAAACCTTACATCTAGTATCTCTGATAGAGGTGACTCCACACTTGATGTCTCTGGCAAGTGTTCACGAGTTTGGTGTCTTTGGTGAACTTCCAATTATATTTTTGGTGGCTCCGACGGATGTACAAAAATGATTGATGGAATGTTGTTTGATTGTGGTGCTCAACCTCTCAATAGGCACATGTGACAAAGTCTTCACATCGGTTGAAAAGAGTTTTCTTGATATGTGTTCCCAAGTTCGGCTCTAGCTCTCACAGGCTTCTTGATAGCTTCAAGGGCTTCTCCTCCAAGTCTTGGATGATAAATTTGCCAAGCTTTAGCTCCCTAATTCTTATTTTCTCTCCCCTTTGATGATTTACCTATCTAGCTCAAGAACACCTCATATAAAGAGGGTTATCATATAAGTGTAAGAGATGTTTATTCTCTAAAATCCCTAAAACCCAAGTTTTATAGAAAATGAGAATCAAAGTGGCAGCCCCCAATGGTAAAAACAATGACCGTTATGGGCTGACTAGGCCACCCCAATTGATTAGGGGGATGTCCGATCAATCATGCTACCCAGGCCTGATCAATTGGGATACCCCTGATCGATTGGGCTTGACCAACAAACCCAATTTTGAAAGTTCAGTAGATCTTTTTGTTCCAATCATTTTGAGTACTTATGGCTCTCAAATGGACATCAGAATAAAAAATTATGTCATTTTAAGTTCATATGTCTATTTTTATTTCTTGGTTCATTTTTCACTTGGGGATTTTGAGAAAATTCACCTAGGGTCATATATTGGTCTTTAGGCCTTCTTAGGATCAGACCTTAGTTTTTATGGAGTCTTGTGACCACACACACCAACCAATTGGTCTCATAAGTTTCATTTACTTTTTTGTGCTTGAAATCGATGTGATGACAATCATTTGTGATCTCTGGTGTCATCATGATTTGTTTATGGCTTGAAGTTCTTGGATATCTTCTCTATCTTGGAGATGGGGTCTTCAGACTTGACACTTAAAGGCTCTCAATACATTTACATTAAACACTCATAGCCTATACACCACCTAGACATTTGGTATGGATTTGACAATACAGTATGATTTAACAATTGCAACCCGTTGATCTTTATACAAACGACTTCATATTTATTACCCCAATCTATCTCCATTGGGTCACCATGGTCACTAAATCCAAGCCATCAAATGTGGTGTCTTCTAATGCAATGGCTAGTTTATTTCAGTTATTGGATCAAATACATTTTCCTTCTCAAATTAATTCTCTGGTATAGTTTGAAATAAAGCTTTCTTTTTTCCGAGTTAGTTATCATCTGATTTATGTTCCTACCTACTAATGCAACCATGACAATATCAAATGATTCACCATCTTCAGAAACTCCACTGTCATCATAATAAGTTTAGCCACCATTAACTTATTATACTAATAGTTCTTCTAATACAAATGTTGAGGCTTCTTCTTCCAATAATGAGCAACAAATGAGAAGCGTAGAATATCCAAAGATGATGAATACCAATCCTATGATTACTTGCTCAAAATCAGGAATCACAAAACCAAATCACAAATGGTGTTTGATAGCTACATCTCCTTCAAAAGTGGAACCTTCATGTTATGCAGATGTTGTTCAACATCAACATTGGCTCAAGGCCATGTCAAAAGAATTTCAGGCCTTGCAAAACCAAGGAACCTGCATGTTAGTTCCGTCTTCTCCACATCAAAGGAGGTTGATTGAAAATAAATGAATTTTTAAAATAAAGAGGGATTTGTCTAGTCATATTGCAAGATATAAGACTCGGTTGGTTGTTTAAAGCTATACCCAACAACCAGGGATAGAATTTCATGACACCTTCAATCTAGTTATCAAGATGGTGACTATCATACTAGTTTTCTCCTTATATCTTCATTTTGGATGGACTATACAAC
>JAOXJP010234519.1:0-10152 GCA_025762735.1 Platanus orientalis
GCATTTACCCCCTCTCTAGTCTCATCAATCAACACAACATCATCAGCAAATAGCATACACCATGGCACTTCCTCTTGGGGAAGTTAAAGCATTTTCTTGGGATTAAAGTTGCTCACTCTAAAAAAAGGTATCCTCATTTCTCAAAGAAAATATACCTTGGATCTTCTCAATGAAACTGATATGCTGGGGTGTAAACCTATTACTACCCCAATGGACCCTAATCAAAAGATGCATGATGCTGATGATGTGAAACTTATTGACGGCAGTAGATACAAAAGATTGATTGGTAGGACATCTGATTTATCGCTCATTGACACATCCCGACATTACCTTTGTTGTGAGCGTAGTGAGTCAGTTTATGCACTCCTACACTAGTCCATATGGGGCTTGTATACAGGATACTGAAATATCTTAAATGTAATCTAGGAAAAGGTCTAGTGTTTGCAAAAAGAGATAGTCTTCCTGTGAAAGCTTAAACAGATGCAAATTGGGTTGGTTCTGTTCAGATAAAATATCCAATTCTAGCTATTGTACCTTTGTGTGAGGAAATTAGGTCACTTGGAGAAGCAAGAAACAAAGTGATGTTGCTCACTCAAGTGCATAGGCTAAATATAGATCCATGGCTCATGGAGTCTATAAATTACTTTGGCTATAATTATTGCTGGTTAGAGTTTCCAATAAAGGGTGCTATGAACTTATATTGTGATAACAATGCAGCTATTAAAATCTTTCATAATCCAATGTAGCATGATAGGACCAAACACAGTGAAGTTGATTGCCATTTCATCAAAGAAAAGCTAATGTAAGGCCAGATTTGTCTTCCCTTTGTCAAGACCAGTGAACAATTAGCAAATGTGTTTACAAAAGGGTTGCATCCTACTACTTTTTAATTCTTAGTGTTCAGGCTTGGTATTTGCTCTATTTACATACCAGCTTGAGGGGGAGTATAAAAATGTGCAGCATAATAGGGGGTAAAGGGTACTTATGTCTTTCATATATATTGTACTTTATATACTGTAGATGTACTGAATCATTTATAAATATATATTATGAATGACGTGTAGAATACACTAATACACACACATACGATTCTACAAAATTGTATTCTCTCTTTCACATCTTCTTCTTCCTCCTCTTTCTCATTCACTCCTTTCTCTCAATCTTTTCCATCTCTTAACTTCAACTCACACTAGAGAAATACCAATCCAGCTGGAAACATCCTCTCAGACATTAAACCAAACACTTCGAATGCATATTTCTTCATTCAGCAGGATGTATTTGTATATAAATTGATGATGTGTTCAATCTTCAATCAAAGATTACACATAAAGTATGGCATGAGCCAAAGGATAGAATCATGGTTAGTTGATTGCAATATCTTTAGGTTTTTGTTACGAAAACAATAAGGCAACAAAGAATCTGGCCACATGTCTAAGAATTGATGGGTTTTGAATTTTTTAAATTTTAAATCACGGAACAGTATGTTTGTTGCAACCTCATGGTGTATGGGATTGTATTCTTGTGATCATGTAAAGAAGTTCCGAAGTATGGGATGCTGGAAAATTTTGGCAGCAAGATATGGTAATGGAGATGAGGGCTTTTAAGAAGAATATGGGTTTATGGGTTGGCCGACTGGATTTAGTGGATGATTGGGTGTTATATGAATGATTTTATGGGTGAAAATTAAAAAAGAAGCAAAGTGAAGTGATGAATGAGTAGCCGGCTGGTTAAGATGAGGGAATGGATGTGGGATGATGATTATGGAGGAGAGGAGATGATGAAGATGGATTTCTGGTATGAGGTAGCAGGATTTAATGGTGAAAATCAGAAACTATAAGAAGAAGATGAGGAGAAGAAGAAGATAGATGGTTTGTACCCATGAGAAATCACCAACTCACACTATTTGATCATCACCAATCAAGCACAAGCCTTGGCACAAAATCTTGATGAACACTTGCGGCCAAATGAGAGCAAACAGCCAACGAGAAGTAAAATCTTTTATTATTCTTCATTAGTTCCAAGTACAAGATGTGTGGCTACTTTTATAAGCCAAAAAATAATACCTCTAAACCTGCCCAACCGTCAATACATAAATTCTCCTCTCTAGCCAAATCATGTGGAGTAGTTTCTCCCACATAAAACCCTGATTTAAGGCCTCTTGCCACTTAGCCCAACATAAAAAAACTCAAATAACCAATGTGTCCTACTCTACTACTAATTAGAATATAAAGTAACAAAGTAATTTTAATAAAAACTCTAAAACCAACTCAAAACTAAAGTAAAAGTCTTCATAAGAAATCTTCAAGTACTCCTCCACGCTCCACTTTGTGTGTCTCCATGCATGGACCCCACCAAGACCATGTGTTGGCCCCACTTTGCTCCAATGCCCGCATCATCTGTTTTGTATTTTGCATCATCTGTTTTGTATTTTGTTTCTTGCTTTGGCCTTATTTGATCTTTAATAAAGTTCTACCCGTTCTCCAAAAAAAAAAGTATACTTGAAAGAGTACTCATTATAGGTTCCAAAAAAGGGATAGGTGAGTAACTTTATTGATGCAATTATTTTCATTAAGAACTCCATACGGGCTTTTCCAATGGTCGAATATGTCGTGTTATCATTGCATCAACTCATACATATAATAGGGAAACCAATATGAGCAGATTATAAAAAGGAGAGAAGCCAAAATAAACTCCAATTCTATAACTTCTTTCACAGATGTTGTATAGGCACAGTTAGTCCAGATAAGTCTCTTGCATATCTTCAAAGTATACTGAAATATACCCTAGATTTAAAAAGAGAAAAAAAAAATCTTTAAAAAAAAATTATTACTAGGGGGGTTTGCAGGACCCTACCTGTTTAATTAAGAATAAGGGCAGTGTATAATCTAAGAAGAGAAGACCTTAGACTTCACCCCTTAAGAAACCAACTAAATGTGAAAGACCATCCCAAAACCTGACTAACCTAAGAATAATAGCCACCTTAGTCTTGTTAAGTAGATTACTTGCTGAATATCATTGTGTCAAAGATGATTCAATGAACTATCCTCCTGATGCAGAATTCCAGGATAAATCATTTTACTTCTAGTAAGTTAGTTTATCATAGACAATCTACCTTGGTGACCAAATCATCCATAAATGCCAAAAGCACAATGGTACCTGATTCTACAGTTATTTTGTGGTAGCAAAAAGCCCAAGAACATTATATTGTGAGAGGAGATACAAAAAAATGGGATTCATTATCCACTATCCATGATAATTTATTTAGTTCAGGAGAATCAGAAAAGTGATCTTAGGGAACCAGGAACCAAAAAAAAACCCTTGTTGCAAAAGCAATCAAGCATCAACACTTGGCATGGTAATAAATCAAGTTTTAAACTTTCTAAAAAAATGTTTAGCATATGGAGAGACATCCATGGCATGAAGAAAAAAAATTGATGTAGCGAAAAAATTTGTCAAACAAAATCTAACTCACCTGAAGTGATGCATCTTTCCTGTAAGAAATTCTTTCCACTTCACGGAATATGAACCTGGAAATCTCAGCATGCCTGTTTGGCCGATGATGACCTCCACCTTCGAAGCATGGAATCTGCCCTGTGTTTATCCACTGTAAAGAAAGAAGTACAAGCTTTTAAGGCAGCGAGGATTCCTCGATATAAAAAAACAGTTCCCATGAAAAAGAAGATTACAACAAAGAACCTTCAGATATATTGCAGCGTATGTTAGAGCCTCTACACGATCCCCATTTCCCGGACTTCCTACCAGCAGCTCACGTACAACTTCTAACTACATCAAAAACAAAACAAAAAAAATGAGCCACAAGTAGAACTTAGACTTACGGTAGAATACAGTTTTCTAGAGTTCTACCACAAACCACAATCCTACAGTAGCCATAGACCACACGGTATTTTGTTCAGAAACATGTTATAGCTACTAATGTCAACCATACGGTCAGATGATGTCAGCGGTAATTACCTACCCAGGTAGTCCCAAAATTCTGGGTATTGTTACAACTGGATCAGTATCTAACATACCAGTCCAGTACAATAATATCGAAACTACACAATAAAAAATGATTCTTGACAAGGATTTGTGGAGATGTCGATCTTTTACACTCGATTGGGGTTTTGTTTTGAACGAGTTCAAAGATATAAACCATGTGGAGTTTGGAAGCAATATTCTTATTTGAGACTATTTTTAAAGCATAAAATATCATGTACCTACTGCCTTTGGGGAATATTTCCCCCAGTACAGTTTTTTCCTATATTAATACAATCCTTTTCATTAATGATCAAAAAATGATAATAGCAAGAAAATGCTCAAAAAAAATGCATCATTTTTCCCGTTTCTTCACTTCTACACCTGCTCCTTGACTTGAGAAATTTGTCATGCAAAAGCAACCCATTAACTTGGAAATTTTATCCAGAGAGAGAGAGAGAGATTGGTCTGAAAATTAGAGCATATTAAACATTAATTACCTAAAATCCTATCCAAGATAAGCTTTCAATTTATTTTCTTTTTCTTTTTCAATTTAATCATTTGTTCTTGCAATAGATCAGTTGAATCACATCAAAGATCATAAATTTACATATTCTTCCATTTATATCAATATAGTATGACTTCAAGATTTATTGTTCTTTTTTTTTTTTTTTTGGGAGGGAAACTTAAATTTATGACAGTTGAAATTCTATTTTTCATTAAAAAAATTAAACCAAAAAGAGTTGATTGATTCATATATTGCAAATCAACAGATCATAGACCATATGGATAGAATTATGTTTTTTTTTTTTTTCAACTAAAAATTACTTACTTGATTATCTAAATCTGAAAGATACCACGATAATGTATTTTGGCAAAAAAAGAAAAAAAGAAACTACATGCTAATTGAATGAAAAGTAAATACAGTTGCTTGGTTTATGTAGCATAAACATATGGATTAGTTACCAGACCCACAAATTTACGAATTAATTTAAAATTCAATCAATATTATATATATTTTTAAGAAAATATAATAGTTATGTAAAAAACTAATAAGAATGTAAAATATTCAGAAAATAAGAATAATCCACCATTGGTTTTCCATTTACCTAATTGTGGAGGATATACCAAATCCATGCAAATGCTCATTTTGCACACTTGCAAGATTTTCCAAAACTTATTATACTTCACAAATATTTTAAATTTTAAAAAGAAGAAAAAAAATATTTTATACCAATGTAAAAAATTTTAAAGAATACAATTTCTGAAATAATTATAAATTATAGGTGCATAGGCCATCAGGTAGATGAAGATCACTACATCTTTTTGTACTTCATAAACCATACATATTTTATTACAATGGCATGGTTGCAGTTGCTTTCATGTGTGTTTCTAATCTCTAACTACATATATTAGCATTACAAATTCGAATTTGTGACTAACTTCATTGTTTGTTTTTGTACAGATATCCATAGTTCGTAATTTAGATATCACGCTTTAGCGTCTATAACAGTAAAATAAGATTTTACAAATCCTATCAGTTCTCATCATAGTTCATAATTTATGCCTTTAAAGAAGACCATTGAGAGCCCTCAGAGCAAGTTGGTGGCTTTCACAAGATCAAAAAATCCTTGAATTGTTGATCTTTTATTATTTCATGCAATATTCATTAGCCACATATCAGTCTGGACTATTCCTTGCTTATTTTACTTCATTCTTTATGGACCTGTGATAAATTCGAAGTTATTGGCTTCTAAAAAAAAATTATTAAAGATGGTATTTGCATACTAGATTCTGTTCTTATTTTTGGTTTTACTATCTTAAAAATTCCAGTTCCACCAATAAAGTTCAAATTGGCCACAAAAAATCATACTCTATTGTTTTATTTGCAAGAAGCAACGGATTTGACAAAGAGTAAAGACCAGGCCAAGTTTCAGATACAGGGATACATAAATAACGGCAATGAGTTAAAGCAAGAATGGTTTGGATCACTAGCAGTGATGACTTTAGGCAGAGGTGATTGAATTGAAGAGAATGAAATTTTAGATTTATGATACGTGATGAAATATCAAAGAGACAAATATAAATGCAAGTATGAGTATTAACAATTTTCAATAAGGCCTTGTCTGGTTACCATTAAAAGTTTTTCTCATGACAATTTTCTTGAAAAATCATTTTTAAGCTGTCTGGTTGCCATGAAAAGTTGGTTTTCTCATTTCTTTTCATGATTCTTTTCTTTCCTTTCCTTGTGAAATTTTCTTTTATATTCTTTTCTTTTCTTACAATTCAAGGCAACCAGAGTGGGCCTAAGCGTATGGACATTGATTTCACTGAGATCACCAGCTAAAATTGAAGAGCACTCAGAAAAAACTGGCAATAATAACACAGTACCAAAATCATAAAAGGGTAAAGAACATATAAGCCTGAGGCATATAAAAAAACTCCATAGATACCCATAAGTGCAAAATCATAGAAAAAGGAACAATCTAACTATCCGGAAGGACAGAACACATTGGAGAAAGAAAAATACTTCTTTTGGGTAAATACTTAATATCATCAGAAAAATATGTCTAGCATAGAAATGCATACCTTCTGCCACCAATTCCTGGCACTCTTATCACCCTCAACTAATTTTAATGCCAACCCTTGAAGACCCTCAGTGTTCCACTTCCGATTTGCTTCTCTGTTTCCATGCTCGTTCGATCGCATAAACGATGCAGCCCTGCCTTGCCACTGTTCGACAAAAGGGCTCGCCTCTCCTTCCGAAACAGGACCAGAATCAACAGTTGCAGACCGATTGTTACTCCTAGTGTCTACTCCCACCTCATTCTCTGTTGAACCTGATGACAGCAGACTCACAGCCTCTCCTGTCATGTTCCAATGACAGACCATTTCAAAACTTCCTCCATTGGGCAGCTTCAATCCACGGTTATCACCATTTTCCCAAACCATACTCTTATTCTTCTGCACAATCACGAATTTGTATTCCACCGCTTGACCCCCTTTCATCTCCAAATCACATACCCATCCCTTCTCCGTCCAGTTCATATTTATCTTCTTCTTCCACGATCCCAACTCCTTCGTTGAACCAAACATCACGACGTTCTCACCGAATTTAACTTGGTGATCCAATCGAACACTTAGCCGCACTTTCCCACTTCCGGGTCTTGGCGCCATCTTCTTCTCTTCCTCTTTCCTATCAAAATTGATCAAATCTATACTTAATCAAAGAGTTCACAAACAAAAATAAAAAACCAGAAACAGAGAGAAAGTTGGGAGATTCGGGAAGGAAGGAATGAGATACCTTTCCTCGACTGACGAAACACCGCAAACGATTCGAGATGATTGTCTGTGAAGGCAGGGAGATTGCTCCAGAAAACCCAAACCGTGAAGTGGAAGTGAGATTCTACGCTTGTGGTTGGAGCTGCTTGAGAGGTTGTTCCGTCGTTGATGGAGGTTTTGAAATGGAAAATGGTCGTCTTTGCAGGTAGAGCAGTGGAAAAGATGAAGAGAAGCCATTACTTAGTACAGAAAGCAGGGGAAAAAAAGTGAAATTTTGAGGGGAGGATGAAGAACCCTAAGCACCAGAAAAAAAAAAAGATTGCTTGGGGGAGACTAAATTTGAATCGAAATCAGTGGCTCTTGACTTGCTAGGGACGCTGAACTCAAGATTTTGGTTGCAGAGCTGATTTTTTATGGGGAGATCCCCTGCTTGCACCACGTGGAATTACACTTGCAGGCTTGAGTCCCGTGATCCCGGCTCGTTAAACGGCCTTTGCCACCAGTTGAGACCGTTTACTACAGTCTATAAACTGTGCATCATCTGCAAGGCAACACATACTCAGAAAAGTGGGGAAAAAAAAAAACTAAAACTAAAACAAAACAAATTTTGTCGGTATGAATCATTTCCATTTTTTGGGATACGTTGTGCACTGCGTACGATGCCACACTTTACCCTACTTCAGACTGTAGCTGCAAGTGGACGATTTTGACATATGATTTTTTGTGGAGATAACTATTTTTCTTTTTTTTTCTTTTCTTTTCTTTTTTTTAATAGATGAGGTAATTTTTTCAATAAAAAAAAAAGAACCGACAAAAATAAAGGAAGGAATTTAACTTCAGCAAATTCATCAGAGAGGATAACCAGCAAAACAACAAACACAAAGACTTCTCTTGGACATGAATCTTCACATTGCAGATGTTTCTTTCTCTCCAAACACACCTGCGTGTAACGTATGGGGGTTTGTATGGACTGGGTTTGGATCAGTCCCTTAGTAGGACTAATTCTCAGCCCAATATTACACACTATCAGCTCAGGGCGAACCCAGAAAAACATAGAAATTAAGGTCTGAACCCGGCCCAGCTTGAAACTACGGCCCTCCGGCTGACTCAAGCCCCCATTATTTCATATAATAAGTTTAAAAAATCTATGTCCCTTTGTCAAAAGATTCTCAGAGCTTGGGCCCAACTTAAAGTTCAGGCATATAGTTGGGCTCAAGGCCCTGTCAAGCTAATCTCAGGCTGGGTTTTTTGGGCCAAAATTCAGGCTGGTCCAAGCTCAGGCATGCACATCCCTAGCACGTTCAAATCAACTTAATAAATCCAATGTGGCCGACAAAGCCTATCTCATCTGAAAACACTGAAATAAAAATAAAAAATAAAAAAATAAAGATAAAACCTACAATCTATATCACAGTGAATAAAAAAAGAAAAAAAAAATGATGAAAAAGTGTCTGTAGTGTGTATAGTGAATGTTAAACTAACATGTATCGTGTTTGGGGGTTAGAATAATTATGAGTTGGAGCAAGGATAAGAAATTAAGAAGCCTATGGGGGTGGCTCTCTTTACATTCGGAGTGAGACATAGAGAGAGTAGATGGTGAGGGAATGGAAAGAGGTGGTACCAGCGGACGGAGGAAATGCTGGTTTAGAATTGTGGGCAGTTTTGGTTACCCTCCTTGTCATCTCAGCCATTATCTTCTCTTGCGCAGGTGGTGCATCCAAGGACAATGCCTCAGCTATCGACACAACTAGTTATGGTGGGGGTGCTTGCGCCGCTGGCTGCGGTGCGGCCTGTGGGGGATAACCCACTCTTAACTGCCCTCTCTGAAATGAAACGTAAAGGAGACCAAAGAATCTAATTTCACTATTTTAGTATATGATCGATGAAACGTAAAGGAGACCCAAGTTACTGTCATGGTTGAGTGTCCATGTAAGAACCTTTCCAGGACATTCTGAAATGGATTTACCTCCTTGAATTTATAAAAACTTATAAAGACGAACCTTGTCTTAGTTCTTCATCTTTTAAATGGAGAACCTAAGATAAGTAAAAGGGAAAATTTTATATTGTCCAATAATTTAACTAGATTTTGCTTACCGGTTTGTCTCAGTGCTTGATTCAATGAAAGTAAAAAAGCACTGGAAACAACTCATACCATTTCTACATTTTCGAAACTTTGTCCACTATATATTTTTTTAACTTTCAGAGCCTACAATAGCAAACGCATACTAGGAGAAGCAATCCTAGAATTTGCAATGATATATGATCTTGCAATAGCAAACACATAATTATAAAGAAAGATGAACATTTGGTTACCATCAAAAGTGGATCAAATAGGAGTCAAATATAATTTTTTTCTTATTAGGAGGTTGAAAAGGTCAATATGTAAGCATTGTAAATTTATTTAAGAGAAGAGTTTAACCACACAACATAAGCTAATGGTGTTAGATGTTTATATTAAAAGATGGAAAAGAAATAAACGATAATTGAATTACACAAAAATTAGATGGTGAAACTTAAAAAATGAAAAATTAGTGAAATTTAGAAACAAATTGAAAAACGAAGGAAAATGGAATTTTGAATAAGATATAAATGTCATGTGAAATGAAATGGTTGGCTACATTAAAATAATTGCAAAAGAGATTCTTGAAGAATCTAGAGAAAAAGTGCAACCATCTAAAGAAACTTAGTGGTGGAATGGTGAAGTCCAAAAATCCATTAGAGATAAAAAGATATTATTATAAGAATTGGCGAAAGACTAAAAATATAAAAGACCTATAAAAACATTAAAATGCTAAAAAAAACTAGGAAAACTATAAGCAATGCAAAATTCAGGGCATATGATGACCTTTATCAAAAATTAGGTACTAAGGAGGGTGAGATAGGTGTATATAAATT
>JAOXJP010234520.1:0-10152 GCA_025762735.1 Platanus orientalis
AATGGCAAAGAAAGTTTCCCAGCAAGAGCATCGATTCCTTGGAGAAGGTCTGTCTTAAAGACCCCAAAATTATAGCCGTGGGAGCCAAATGGAACTATGAAGTGTGAACTAAAACCCATTTAAAAAATGACCATCATAACAAAATCTTCATCTTCATCCTTGTCTTCCAAGCCCAAGAAAGAAAATATCTATTGAAGAAAACTAGGTCCATGAAACCCAAAAGCCCCAACAAGAGCATCGATTACAGCCAAAAATGAGGGGGCAATAGAGAGCATTATCAGTCCCAGATCCTGATCTTGTCGTTGAAGATACGCTAGAAAGAGTAGAAACATGTTTTGCATTTCAAGATCCCACCAACTAGTTCGAGAATATCTTCGATCGATCTGCATTTTTGTTTTTAATTTCTTTCCTTTTTTGGGACTTTTTGGTTCATTGTTTTCACTTCTCAAAAAATGCAAAGCTCAGAGACAGAATATTGCTTCACTTTCTTCATGACGCCGTTATATTCTCAACCTATCAATAATGGTCGTCGATTGCCGCTACAGGAAAATGATCGCAGACCACCTTGAATCCCTCTAAGTTTAAAAGCATAGAATCGAGAAAAGAGGGGAGAGGAGAAGAAGGGGAAGAAAAAGGAAACAATGGCTGGAGGAGAAGATAGGGGAGAGGAGAAAAAGAGTTACCAGAACATGATGATCAACAGTAGCTGTTGTAGGAAAAATGGCCAAACCCAACAGAAACCATGGTTGGAGGAGAAGATAGAGGAGAGGAGGAACTACCGGAACATGATGATCGACGGTGGCTGCTGTAGGAAAAGGGCCAAACCCAACGACTCTTTTTGTTCTTGCTCATGAGGCTGCATCTCGATTGCTTTTTCCCTTCAAAATCCGACCAATTTGGTCTGATTTTGGAAATAGGTTTCAAATCACTGAGTAAAATTGACATGGAAAGCGTGTTTATCGATGTGTTTATTCCATTTTTAACCAAGCACTATTTTCCACCAATTTTGATGGAAAACTGTACAATTTTCCTCATTTATTTTACTTTCCTTATATTTCACTTCTAACCAAACATGGCCTAGGTGTTCCATATATGGTTAACTAAAGCCAATAATTTGGATAATAAGGTACTTAATCTAAAAAAGTGTTGTGTGTGTGTGTTTCAAAGATTTTGGTTTTCTGCATTATATATCTGGAATTTTACCACTGGAATCTGTATGCATGCACTACTTACTTTCATAGACATGTGTTTGAGGTGGAATCATTGTAGAGCTATGAAGAAAAAACATTCTTTTGTTTTCTCCTAGGGGCCCCTGCCCTCCTTTGAAATATATTCATGCATTTCAGTTTTAATAAAATTATCTTAATCTATCCAAAAATAAATAAAAAGATTAACATGAGAAATTAAATGAAAGAAGAATGTTGCATGGATGCAGATGCTTCAGATCGCATTTCTTACCATTTCATGCATGTTTGATCTCAAGCAACTCAAGTAAAGTTGTTGAAATCTCCTTGTCAGCAAACCACAAACACACACACACACAAGTATGAATTTTGGTGAAGCTTTTTTGGTATTGCAACCTAAATAGGTGATTTTCATAGAAATTTCTTTTATTTTGATTGAAATTGAGGAAGTTTGTGGCATAATATTTTTAATTTCCCAATATAAAAATAATTCTGAAAATATTTCAGTAAATATTGATAATTCCCTTAAATTATTTAATGTTGGGAATTTCATTAATTGATATTATGGGGACCCCTTAATTGAGAAATTTTAAATATGAAATTGCATTCCATGATTTCACCTTATTCTGAATGCTGGTTTTTAATGAACATTCCTCCCAGTTTTGCTCCTATTTGCTGCTCTTTTGATGGAACTTGCTGCACAGTCATCGAAAGGCATCAACCGAAGTGTACCCCATGATTCTGAAGAACTATCTCCCATCAGGTCAGCTAAATTCTTAGATGTACTTTGATTCATTATTTTATATGGAGAGATCCTTGGAGTATAAGTGGGAAAATTGTTCCTTACATGCAACAAACATAAATTTTTCATAGTTAAACATATATTGATTACATGGTTTAATCGTCTCAAATGTGATGCATCTTATTCTAAGGTCAGTACATTGGCTAATTCACTCTTTCTGTTTTGGAAGTTCAAGATTTTTTCCATGTGCTTTCTGTTCACTGTCTGATTTGAATCTGTATTTAGACTAAAATGACTGGTATATGGTGATATCATTTGTGTCTTAAACCTCAATTCGTCAATTGAAACTCACTTACTGCAGTACGAACCTATATATTGCTGATGTTCATTGCTATTTGGAGACTCTGAAATGATGATGTTCATTGCTATGCCGAACCGGTGCATTATGTGCTTTGCTGCTCAGGAGTCCAGCAACCACTTATTCTTACACTGCCCAGCTTCGAGGTCTATTTGGGTTTTCTTCTTGCACTGTTTCCAGCTGCCTTGGGTGTTGCCGGAATCTATGAGGGCCCTTCTTCTCGCATGGTGCCTCCCAAGGGATGGTTTATTGCAGCAGGGTCGGTTCATTTGGAGATCCATCCCCACGATGATTTGTAGGACCATTTGGAAGGAGCGCAAGGGATCACTCCAGACTTCCGGAGAAAGTCCTCTCTTTGTTGGCGGGTTGGCTTTGTCATCTCCCTATGTTTAGGGAGGTGAGGCCTTTTCAGTTGTTTTTAGACTGGGATGTCATTGTTTTTGGCCAAGGCCGCTGTTTTTAGCTAAGGCTGTTTTTATGTTCTCTTTGGGTGGGTGGCATCTCTCATGCTGCCCAGCCTCCCTTTTAATATAATTATCCTTATTTATAAAGATAGTAGTAGTTCACATAATAACTAAGTACCTAGATATATAGTATACGGTGGGACAATTTACATGTAATTGAAGTATTAGCTGGAATAAAAAAAAATGGTAATTGTGTTCTAATAAGAACATCAATGTGTGGCCGGCACAGAAAATTTTCAAATACTGAATCTTTTATCTAAGGTACTATTCATGAGTAACAATCGTGATATGCATGGAAAACTTCTGCATTTGTTTATTACTTTAAATGTTTGTAAATGTTTTCTTTCTGTGGCATCTCTTCTTTCCTTCTATAAACATATATGTGAAAATACTAGAGTTGCAGTATAGGGGTTTCATACATGTCAAATTTATTGCTTCTCATTCATTTCTTCACTTTGGTTGCTTTGTTTATAGACAAGCTGATCCTGATCAACATGTTGACGCTAATGAACAAACAAGACCTGCCTCTGCAGGATCTTCTCCAAAGTCATCTACTTCTGTGGTGAAGCCTCAGCTTTGGCTCATGTTAGATGGGCTGCGACTAATTATGTCATCAAGTTACCTCCTTTATGTGTCTTTATTCCTATGGCTGAGCGCAGTTGTCTCTTCCCTTTTCTATTTTCAGGTATAGTTTATTGCATTGCTCCAAGGTAGCAGTATGTTGGCTTTTTAATCAACATACTTAATATTTATACATTATTGTTGATTCAGTATATGATTGTTTTATTGTGTTAAAATTAGAACACATTTTTGTGAACACCAGTAACTTTGCAGGCCTCTGTCCTAAATGTTCTTGTATGTTAATGTTGTGGTATTGTCTGAGTCCTTGAGGAATAAAATTAGAAAATATTTATCTTGCAAGAATTAAATTTTCTATTTGACTGAAAAAATCTCTATAAGATGTTATATTTTGACTAGGTATTGGTGCTTATAATGTAGTAATGTAAAAGTTAAAATATGAAAGATTGCTATGTTGTGATTCCAATCCCCATCCCCCAATATTTTACTTGATGCAAAAATGCTAAAAAAGAAGGAAGTGTTTGAAGTCTTATAAGATTTCTTTTACTATAAATTGCAAATTGTATTATTTACTGAGTTATACTGATTTATCATTAATATAAGGTGCAGACCACTGAAAATTTCAGGTGTCATTGGAAGAGTTATTATATCTTTAAGACCCACTTAAAGATGTAAATGCACATTCATTTCTCACATGGCACCTGAAATCTTCCAATCTGGAAGCTCTTCTTTTAAAGAAGCACTTATTTGTAGTATTTATGTTTGCATTATCATTATTTTTTTCCAATTGGTCTTTTTCCTATTTGATATATTTAGGCTACTGTGTTTATTTGATTCTTCTGGGTTTTAATGAGAGCTTCTTTTTCTGGAGAAATAAAAACTTATGTGCTAGACTACTGTTCTCCTATCCTGACAAATCTTACAATGGCAGAAAGTAACTGTAATTTCCATGACTGTTGCTACCCCTCTTGGCCGAAGAAGGTTGTTTGCACAGATCAATAGCTTCATTGCTGTTTTTATCCTTGCTGGACAACTTACCGTAACGGTATGTTTTTCTTTTCCTGGACAACTTGCTTTGCTATGATTATTTTCTGCCTTTCTGAAGAATTGCTAGCCTGCTTTTATCCTTGGCTGCAAGTGCCCACCTGGCTAAGAAACTAACTAATAATATTTCATGACCCATTTAAGGCTCTCTTAGGTTGTAAAGGAAGATATCCATGAATTCAACTACTTATTGGGTAGAATTTCAATTGTTAAATTAAAGATTTCAATCTATAATATAGACCTTGGATCAAGTTTCTCTCTCTCTCTCTCTCTCTCTCAATATATATATATTAACCCGGACTTGTGAAAGGATAAACAAAGTAGAGCTAATCAAGGAGGCTTCTCAATGCATATAAGGCTTACTGATCCTACTCTAGAAAAGGAGTTTTTTAGTTCAGCGGAACCCACAAGAACATTAATTCAAGGGCATGCTGTTGAAGTTTGGTAACATGTATGTAAGGGTATAAGTGTCAATCATATGTGTGAAATCTCACGAATGACCTTCATTTGGTGTATATCTCTAATGATGATAGGGATTTTCGTATTTGGAGCCCCTCTCCGGAGGGTCAGTTTTCTTCTAAATCTTTTTTCTCTTTCCTCTCTGAAGACCGCTTTTCGCCCTCCTATTTTTTGTCTAATAAAGTATAAATTTCTGCTACTCCTCAAGTCAAGGCTTTCAATTGGATCGCTTCTCTTGGGAGGAAAAATTCTATGGATATGCTTCATAGGAGGCATCCTTATATGACATTGTCCCCTTCCGTTTGTTGTCTATGTGGTAAGAGTGAGGAATCTGGCAACCATATTTTCATTCACTGTCCTTTCACTGCTAGGGTGTGGAGTTATTTCTTGGATGATCTATCTATATGCTTTGTGATTCCAGAGTCTATCAGAGTTGTCTTTTGTCACTAAGGTGGAAGTGTTCGTGGGCTGCAGGGCAAAATGTTCCTTAGAGCTTTGTTACATGGGGTTGTGTGGGGCATTTGGAATGAAAGAAACAGGGGAGTTTTTGAAGACACAAATGAGTGTTGGGAAGTGATTGACTCAATTCTTCGTGAACTGGGATCATGGTTGTTAGTGAAGAAAGAGTTTGAAGGCTTTTCTTTAAATGACTTCTTAAAGGATTGGAGTCTTTGTATTTCTCCATATTCGTGGCCCTCTCCTGCTATGTTCGATGTTTAGATGCCCCCAATGAGCGGAAAAGTGAAGGTAGCGCTTCTTTTGGCAACCCGGGGCCAGTTGTTAATGGCTGTGTGGTTAGAGATTCTTAAGGCCTCATCATCCTTGCCAAGGGGGGTCCGATAGGTTTTGCTAATGCTATTCAGGCGGAAATGATGGGCCTTCTAGAAGCTCTTCGTATCCTAAAAGAAAAAGAGCTTGTTGGTTTTTTCTTGTTCCAAAACTGATAGATTCTTATGAAAACCTGATGTAGTATATTCAAAAGAACAGATTCCTACAATATGAGATTATGGTGGGATAATGCAAAACACTTTAAAGAATGCAAATAATGATTTTTGAATTAAAGAAATAATATAAATTCAATTAAAAGAATTTCAAGAATTCAAGATTCAATTAAAAGATTTATGAGAATTAAATTCTTGAATCAAGAAAAGGTGAAAGAATAAAAAGAAATAGATTAAGACAATCAAGAAAAGGCTTCTTAGTAGTTTCTCGGTGGGAGAAGATGAAAAGAAAGTGTATGAATGTTGTTTTCAGATTTAAAAATCAAGAATCCAATCAAGATTGTTTCATGATGATTTTTAGCATGGTTCAAAATCTCGCATGAGACGGGCCATCTCACATGAGATGTTTCGGTATCGTAAGCCTGCGGCACAAAAATGGCATGTACATTAAAAAAAAAGGTTCTATACAAGATCTCGTGAGACATATCGGTGAGACCCACCCATTTTGCGAAACAAGGGTCATTTTTGACCTTTTTTGCTTAAAATATAAGGCAAGACCCGAAACAGGGTGTCTCGCGTCTCTCAACGGAAGAACACCCTGTATCGTAACTCTATAAAACCTTCAAAATCCCTTTTTTTTTGCAAGTTCTTGTTAGATTTAGCTTATAGCTAAATCTAGGACTCTACTTGAGTCCATTTCATTTGAGAAACTAGATTTGAGCTGGATCGAAATATCGTACCCGAAACCCCAATTTCTAAAGTAAATAACCAAAATAGACATCAATTTATAAATGAAATCAATGCCCGCCCCCCAAACTCCCGGTCTAGAGGGTTCGACCTGCCAATTGCGGGCTTCAACACAAGCGTCTATCATGTGCCTCCAAATACTCCAGTGCCGTTGCATTAGGTAATCTCTGTATTTCTTTTCGAAAAAAAAATTATTTATTTATTTTTTCGAAAAAGTAAAAAAATTCAAAAAATTATATGAAATGAACATTGTTTGGTCGAATTTTTTTATATGGCATACTACATACCATTTTGCACATAATATGTCATTTTGGTAGATTTTTAAAATATGTATTTTGTATTTATTTAGTACTTAAAAAATTAAAAAAATCCGAAAAATGCCAAAAAATTAAAAAAAAATTCAGAAAGCATATTTAAACATACTGGCACATACAAAGTATGTTTATCTTAATTATAGTATGCTTTGGCATTTTTTTCCAAAAAATTAATAAAAAAAGTTAAATTAAAAAAAAAAAACCATTAAATTGCGTCAAACATGTAGTCATGTTCTCATGTTCATGTATAAGTGTAGTAGAACATTTTGAACTGTATGTCCTATTTAACAACATTTTGAACTTTATTTTGCAATGTGTAGTGTTATTTACTTATTAATTAACCTCTTAACACTTAAAATTCTGCACGTGCATGATAACGAGTATCACGAGGGTACTAATTCTCAAATATTGATACCCAAGTGTGTAATAAAATATAATGGTTTATAAGTATTTAATGATGTTTATTATAACATTTCTTAAAGTTTCATTAAAAAATTCCAAGGCTTATATAGTGTTTCCATAGATTTCATAGGTGACAATGTATGTTATAAGGGTGACGGTTCTCCCAACCATCATAGATAGTTGTGTCATATATTTAATGATTCTTAAGTATGAAGTAATGATTATTCAATCAAATTCTAAAGTTTCAAATCAAAATTCCTTCATTTGATTAGATTTTTCCTCGTTTATCACCGTCTCTCAGTTTTAGTTGCTGTCTGCATGTGATAAGCTGCGAGACACAAGACGTTTTCGTCTCTCAAGGCCGTGATACAACTCGTGATAACGAGATTTTGAACCTTGATTCTTGGTAATCTTTAATACAAAAAAACAGTAAATCGAAGAAAGAAATAAAATTTCAGCAAGATTATAATCAAGATTTAAGAAAAGAGAGGAGAGAAAAAAGAAAAAAAAAAAAGAGAATAAGAAAAAGATGAAGAACTCACTTAACCGTGAGAGGTATAAAGATGTAGCCAAACCTTGGGCTTCAAAAAACCAACTTTAAGTCATAAATTTTCTTCAATTTATCGTACATGAGGTCTTTGTGACCTATTTATAATAAAAAGAATTCGGAATTGAATCAAAATGCCCCTCCCTTGTATGGTCAAGCCAAAAAAAACCTAGAAAATTCTTTTAAAAAATCATAAAGACGGTCTTAAACTATTCTAAATTAATTTCAACCCATCGCCATAGCTCATATGGCTTTATTACATGAATCCCATTACTAAAACCTTCTTCAAATAGAAAAAAAACAACTAAAATAATTCATAAAACAGAAAAATAAAGGGAAAATCTTGTGGACAACACCATGTCGTCTTTTTGCATCCTTTGTTCTTGATCTTGGGCTTCCACAAAGGCTGGAACTTCTCAAGCCATGTTAATGCCACTGCATCAACTCTTCCCCTCTTGGAAAACTCAACCCCATTGAATTGGGGTTGAGGTCCAAGAATTCCGGGTCCATGTGGAGCAGGTCACCATGGATAAGAGTATGCTTCTTTCTTGGTTCCTCTTGCTCTTGCTTCTTCTAAGGCTTCAGCCTCTACAATCATCTCATGACTTGGTTCATAGACTTCTTCTTCTAAATCATCCTCCAATGTTGACTTTTTATCTGTAATTCCCATAAACTTACTAGGACATTGAGACTTGTGGTGCCCACAGCCCTTGCAAGTAAAACACTAGTCTGTCTTGGGCCTATAAGTGATCCCCTAGATTTGGATGGTGTAAACTAGCATGAGGATCTAGGTGGTGAAGAGGTCTTGGTCTAATGTATAGACCTACTAGAAGATGAATAACCAGATGCGACCCCTATAGAAGCACCCTCCATAATAGGCAATTTATAAGATAGGCCTTTCATATTATCATTGATCTGGTATGCCACATGTATTGTATCATCCAAGTTAGGAAAGTGAGTGATACTCAAACACATGAATAGTTGAGGATGCAATCTTTGCTGATACATGGCCTTTAAAACTTTTTCTATCCACCTGAAACCAGCACAGGTCGCCAAGTGTTAGAACTATATTGTGTACTCTTCCACACTTAAACCCATTTACCTTAGTTGGTTCAACTGAAGATGGGCTCTCTGTTTGTAGTCTTGTGGTTCAAATCGTTTCTTCATTGCCAACTTCATCTCATCCCATGTAGTCAGATCTTTATAACCTATGGCAGAGTAACTTTGCTTGTAGGATGTCTACCAAATGCGTGTCATCCCCTTTAACTTTACTTTTGCAAATTGATGCTTTCGACTATTTGACACATCATACCATCTAAAGAATGCTTCAATGTTGTGAAGCCAGTCATGAAACTCATCTAGGTGTTGGTCACCTCCAAAATCATATACATCTAACTGTGTATGCTTCTCCAATTCATGATGGGTAGGGCCTTGATGGTTCACAAATCGAAACTGAGGATCTTGTCTTAGCAAAATTATCTCATGTTGAAATTGGTGTGATGGTTCATTGTTTGAGCCACTAGTTTGCTGTCTAGGAGGTACAAAATCCTGTGACTCAACTGTTGGGCCTGGGACCTTGTCAAACTCATTTCTCTTCTGCGTAATAGCCGTGGGTTTCTCTATTTATGCTTGCATGGCAGCCATATTAGCATTCATAAACATTTCTAACTTATCCATCCGAGCATTCACTATGGTATTTAATTGAGCTAAGTCTCTCCGGATAACATCAATCTTTTTGGTATGGTCATCCACTACGGATGACAAAGTGTTGTTGGTAACTATGGTGGATATGAAATTAAAAGAGAATTTTAGGCTTGCTCAAGAATTTTAAGGTTATAGAAAACCCTTTTAAAAGACTCCAAAGACTTTAGGGTAGCCCTAAAATAATGGAAATGGGCCCTAAATAATTCAAAAAAGGTTTTAGGGTCAAAAGGACTTGAATCGTCAATAAAAATAAGGGTTTTAGGGTCTTATAAAGAAACCGCAAAATTTGAGAGTCTCAAAATATTCTCTCTTTTGGTTTCTAAATGACCAGGGTTTGGCTCTGATACCAAATTTGATGTAAGATATCATATCCAAAAGAATGGATTCCTACAATATGAGATTATAGTTGGATAATGCAAAAACTTTAAAGAATGCAAATAATGATTTTTGAATTAAAGAAATAATAGAAATTCAATTGAAACAATTTAAAAAATTCAAGATTCAATTAGAAGATTTATAAGAATTAAATTCTTGAATCAAGAAAAGGTGAAAGAATGAAGAGAAATAGATTAAAACAATCAAGAAAGGGCTTCTTAATAGTTTCTCAGGGGGAGAAGATGAAAAGAAAGTGTATGAATGTTGTTTTTAGATTTGAAAATCAAGAATC
>JAOXJP010234521.1:0-38575 GCA_025762735.1 Platanus orientalis
CGGCTACATGAATCCTGTTCCGCCATTCCGCTCTGTTTAAAGCCTTATCTGCTGTTAAATTACAAGCTGCCATGTCCTTCTTTACTACCTCTACCCAGGTCAATTTTGGCCTTCCTCTATTCCTTCTAGCACCTTCAATTATGAATAAGCATACAATTACATTTAAATAAAAACATATAAAGTATAAATCTAACACTTACCTGGTAGGATGTGCGCATGCCTTGAAGTATTTAAGACATGTCAAAGCTTAAAATTGTAATATTCAAGGAAAGTATGAGATTACTTTTTCAAATAAACAAGCCATGCATTAATTCTAAGCTACCATCATAAAAACAAGTAGGTAAGCGAAAACAACAAGTTTAAGATCTCACTAAACTATATGGCATGAGATGGTATGCATACACATGGTAATTAAAGAAAAGGCAAACAACAGTACTAATCTGCTTTGCTATCATTTATGTATCCTCATACACTATAAATATTCATAAAATCTAAACACGTATAAGACAAATACATGAAAATATGGAGTGCAACCCATAGAAATTAATACATACTATATATATACTAGAATGCATAAATTTGAAATAGAAGTTAAGAAAGAACCTTGCTACTTGAACATGGGATTATGGTGCAAACATGAAAAGGATGAATCCACTACACAAAGATCATCTCATGAACATGTGTCAAAGTCTAAACCAAAGTTATGTGTTAGGAAACCTGTAGTCACATGTTCCAAATATGATGTTAAAAAGGGCATGTGTGTGTGTGTGTGTGTGTGTGTATAAAGACAAAACACAAGATCGTATGATCTAAAAAGTTAATAAATACAAAATATAGAACAAAATGAAAACTATCCTCAAATAAAACATTGCATAACATGAAGAATTGAAAGACATACATGCTGTAACAAAAAGAAACTATAATAGAATTAAAATTCTATAACATGATTAAAGAAGTAAATCCATGGATTTTTCATGTAATCTAGTAAAGAAAATAAAGAAAAACTAAATGAAACATATATGCACACTTACATAAAATAGAGAGAGAGAGAGAGAGAGAGAGAGAGAGAGAGAGAGAGAGGAAAGAAGAAGAAAAAAGGGAGGAAAGAGAAAGAGGGAAAGAATAAAGATAAAAGAAAAAAAGAGAGGAAAGAGAAGAAAATAAAAATGAAAAGAGGAGTAGAAGGGAAAGAAGGAAAAATAATAGAGAAGGGGAGAAAGGGAACAAAGAAAATGAGGTAGAAAGAAGGAAAGGAAAAAGAAAGAGAAAAAGAAAAAGGGAACATGATAACGAAAACAAGTATTTATGTCTACATTAGCAGAGTTTTTTTTAAGAACATTGTTTTACAGTATGCAAATTCATGGCATGCATTTACACATTGTTTATGTTAGAAACTATTCACATGGTGCCTTTGCACATCGTAGAGAGGTTTTTAAGTGCAAAAATATTTATGGGTTTTTTTCTCATGTACTATTTCTCTTCCATTCTTTAATTCTTCTTAAATGCAAGGGTATATGCCCTATTGTTTTTCTATTTTTTTCCTTTTGGGTTTTTGGTTAAAAAAAATTTATTTGTCGAAACCCTAGAACAATAATTGAAGAGGAAGAAAGAAAAGACTTGTTTTTGAATGCTTTTTAGATGAAGCATTAACTACCTTGGTAATCGCCCCATTGGTGCATATTCTTGCCTCAAATGAGTCTTTCTTTTTGTTTTCTCTTAGGATTTTCTATAGAGTTCTCTACGTCGTTAGACCTAAGAGAAGAAGGATTAGTAATAGCCCAAACTTGTTTTCCTATTTTTTTTAAACCCTAGACCAATAACTATGATGACCTTTCATTACCTCTCTTATGTCCAACCAATCCCCTCTACTAGCTATTCTTTTTAAGACTCGTAATTACACCCAACCATATCTCATGCTTCTTCTTCCTCTTTAGACCTAGGGGTATTATCATCAACTAGCACAATGATTTCTTTTCATCTCTCTCAATCTAACATATGCACCTTCGTAAATCACCCTTTAGCCTCTCCTAACCCGAAAAGGAAAACTTTGGTCCAACACCTTGCTTTCCATCTCAAGATATAATGCCTAAAGGTCTCCAAGGACCTTGGTAGCTAATAATCATCAAGAAGGAAAGAAAAGAAGATAAGGGAGAGGGTCTCATCTAAGGTATGCTATATTTCAAGTTTTGAAGAATGTCACTATTGAGTAATTGTTAGTTGATATGAGATTTGTTTTCTTTTGTTAAATGACATTAATTAGTTTCATCTTTTTTACTGAATAAGGATATTATGGATGATTGGATAATTGTTGATTGGGTGTTAAAAAAACAATGATGATGTTATTGAGTGATTCAGACATATTGTTTAGGATTTTTGTCTTTCTCTAATCAAAATATGTTGACGATAGATGTTCTAAGTATATTTCTTGGATATCTATTTCATTAAACTATTGATTTATTCATATCTATTGTTTGGGGTTTGTCATCATTCAAAATTTGAATTGGACTTCCAGATAGATCTCATAAGTTTTTAAAGGCAATATTAAATCATACCTTAGGCAACCTTGATTCAAGAGGATTAAACCAACTCACAAACCATACAACCTTCCAAAACATTAAGTTGAGATACAATAAAAAGCACTAGAAACCCTAAAAGACACCAAAAACCCTAAAAAGTACCAAAGACCCTAAAAGGCCCAATTCAACCTAATCTAAATGCTAGAAGGCTTGTCACCTGCCCTTAATGATGTTTCTCAAGAAAATGGTCATAGTGGTCCAACACATGGAGAAATGTGAAAATACCCCTTTAGGTCTCACTTTCTATTTTCAACAGTCCATCATTTTTGTGTGGATCAATGAAGACTTGTTTTTGATATCAAATAAAGCTCCTCGATCCGATCATTTTGAGTAATCGTGTGTCTCAAATGGACATCGGGATCAAAGTTATGGCTATTTAAAATTCAAATGTTTTGCTTCGCATTCCTTGGTCCTTTTTAATTCTCTTTAAGTTCTAAACTTATCTAAAGGACATGTGAGGATTTTTCTAAGCACTGGTTAGGTCTTATCACACCATTGCTATGTCATGGGCTCAGTCCAATAAAATCTTATGATGTTTTCTTTCATATTGCATGTCTCTTGAGTTTTCAAACATTGCCGTGTTTTTGTGATGTGCCTCTTGAAATCTTCTTTGGACTAGGTCTCTTATGACTTATAGGACTCAAACTTGCGTGACTTACATGGCTTGGACTTACATGACTTGCATGATTTACAATATAAGCTTTACAACATGTAACCCATTTTTATCATGGAATTAACAACTAGAAAATTTACTCTAACATGTTTTTGAAGTCCAATCAACTCATAAATTTCCTAAAGATCATGTTCTAATGACCAAAAGAGTTAGACAATGATTATATCATCATCCTGAGGGTCATTAAGGAATATTGTGTAGTGGAAGTATGTATTTGTTAACTATCTATAAGGAAGGGCTTAAACACTATTTTCTCATCTTAGAGACGTTTAGTTGCTAAATTTTACAGGACATGATTGCAATTAGTGGTGTGCCAGTTTATAATTAATAGCAATACAATCACCTAATTGCAATTTTGATTTGTATTGGGGTTTATGGGCCTCCACATCAGTAGGATAGAAATTCCATCAAGATTCCACACCCCTTATGATTTTTTCAGTTTCTCTAAAGTATAAATATATCATTACCCACATTCTGGGGGACCTATAGTCTTCCAAAACATGTGAGAAGCTTGGAGAACCCTCAAGATTGTGTGAATGTTGAGGAGACCAAGTTGGATCTTCATCTTGTGTTTGGTTCAATTTTTGAGGTAATTAATTCATTTTAACTTTTTTGATTAAATCCTCAAATTCAATATGGTGATCATGGGAGAAATTTATGAATATAATATCTATTTTTTTTATGAAAATTAATCAATAATGTTTTCAAAACAATGCAATCAACACTTGCTCTCTTGAAAAGCAATTAGAAGCTTTCAAAATCATGACACTTTAACAGTTCATCATCCTACACTTGTCAAAACCCATTTCTAATTCGATACATGCAACCGGAACATCTGAGTAACCAAAAAGTATTGTCAAATCGAGAACATCGAAGGTTTGCGTATCAAAAAATGAACCCGGATTCCAATTAAGTTGATTAGGAAAAATGTGACTTTTACCTGAAATATAGTTTTACACATTATTTTGCTCACAAGTGTCGATAGAAGTTCATGAATATTATGGCAAACAATTTTACCATTGTGCCCTCTGAAGCTCAATCGGAAGGTTTCGAAGTTGACTACAATTTGATCATTAGTTATCTTGTAGATGTTAGAACATGTTTTTGATTTGACCATTGCAACTAAAAGGCTTGAGAAACCCAAAAAGTACTGTTATTTGCGACCATCTAAGTCCAACAAACCAAAAAGTGGGCCCTAACTAAAAGTGCATGAATTAAAGCTCATTAAGGCACCCCATTTGAACAAAATCAAATCTAATTCTTAACTACATCAGTCTTAATACATGGCACCCTACTATTGGTGCTCCTAAAAAAAATTGAAGTCCATCATCACCCTTTTGCCAAATGTCACACCCCTAGTGGTCCACCTCAAGCCTACCTTAGACCCCATTATGGCCTACCTATAGCCCTACCACCTAGTGCCCTATTATTGGTGCTTCTAAAACTAGCAAAGTGTCATCCTTGCCACATGTCACACCCCCTTGGTTTACTTCAAGCCTACCCTAGACACCATTGTGATCTACCTTTGGCCCTGCCACATGGCAACATCCTACTGATGATCCCAAAACCATGCGAAATATCATCATCACACACCCCATAACCGCTTATCACATGTTATATCCTCATTGGTCCACCTCAAGCCTACTCTAGATCTCATTATAGCTTACCTCTAACCATGCCATGTGGCATCATCATATTGGTGCTCCCAAAACCAAGTCAAGTACAATTATTATAGACCTTATCACCTCTTGCCACATGTCATACCCTCATTGGTCCACCTCCAGCCTACCTAGACTTAATTATGGCCTACTTTATCCTATAAAAATGTCTCCACCTATACGTTGACACTTTACATCATCCCCTACATCAGCCCTGAAACATGTCAACCTTCCAATGGAGCCACTTATACTCTCTACGAGTGCCGAAAGGGGGTCACACCTCTCCCTTTGGACAATGGTATCCTGTTATATGGTTTTGGAAAGTCCTCATAATACATCTATGATCTATGGTTAAATATATGTTTAGGAATCATCATCAATCAATGAGGTGTGACTAGACACCTTTTTAGGTTTTCCTTAATGGAGACCCAAACATGCTTCTACGGCTTGGCCTAACCAGAGTAAGAAGGAGGTTTGGAGGTTCAATTATGATTAGTGAAGGTAGTAGGAACCCCAACTTCCCATAACATATACGATTTCATACAAATCTTGTCATCTCAAATGATTTATGTATGACCAATTGGTCTTATCCCAACTCTTTAAATAATTTGCAAAGAGGGGTTACAATCCCCCTGAAAATGCTGTTGAATGGCATTCGTAGATCAAATAAAAAGTGATATGCCTTCCATATGCTACCAAGAGATGATTAATGAGTGTTTATTGGAGATGAAATTAGGGGTGGGAATGTTTGACATGACCCGTAAACCTAACACGGAAATAGTAGGTTAGGAACATGTTTCAGGTCTAAGTGGGTCGACATGCTTTGACATGATTAATAAATGGGTCGTGTTCGGGTTAACCCAAATAGTTGTATACCCTTGACTTGACATAACATGAATCTGACTCGCCAACATGAATTACCACATGACCCACGAACCCAACACGAAATTAGTTGGTGAGGGTTGACTCTAAACATGCTTTGGGTCAAAGTGGGTTGAACAACTTTGACACGGTTAATAAATGGGTCTGTTTGGGTTGAACCATATAGTCATATACCCTTATCTCAACAAAACACGAGCCAAACTCGCAAACACGAATGAACACCCTTAGATCCATTGGTTTATGTGCAATGAATAAACATGTAGATTAATAAATTTGAAGCTCATTCTCACACAACACATGGGATTTCATTAAGATTTGCTATCTTAAACTGTGTGTTCAATTGAATTCCCCTAGTCCTCACATCAGTCTTTACTCGATAAATCCCACATACATTCATTTTTTATTTGTCATGTTTTTGTTCTAGGGACACATGGAATCAATCTAGAGGCATTTAAAGAAAAAAATTCACAAAATTGGGGTCACTAGGGGAGGGGTGATCATCTAAAGGACCACAAGGCCAAGGGAGTGGTTGTTTAGATGATTGACAAGCTTTAGGGTTTCTTGGGTTTTGGAGGTCATCCAAACAAGCAAACTAGAGGGGTTTTTACTGCAATGGTTGTTTGGACAATCACCAACCCTAGGGGTAGTCACTTAGACAACTACCCAGCCTAGAGGACGGCAGTCATTTGGATGATCCCCTTACCTAGATTAGCATCCAGACAACCACTAGGTCTTATGCATCGGTTATTTGGATGACCACCCTTGGTGGGCGGTCTTGTGAAGGACTGCTTGCCAATGGCAGTGACCATCTAGACTCCTTTGCTATTACACTCCCCTTGTACAATTTTTTTTTCCCAAAAAAGCATCCTAAATTTCATTGAAATAAGTGCTATTCACCCACTTTTCAAATAAAATAGATCTACACACCAATTGGATATAATTTTATACAAAAAATGGTATTCTTATCATTATCATCGAACATCAATATTTTTATTATAATTCTATCATAAAAATATTCAAAAATAATTTATCAACATGATCAATATAAGAAGATTATTACATTAATTTGGAAGAAAAATTACAACTATCTAAAATTCCCTATAGAGAAAGATGATTTATAAGAAAAGTCCCTATAGAGAAAGATGATTTACAATAATTCCTTGAATCTTCAATGTAAGACCTTATGGATGAACCAAAACTTCTATACTTCAAAGTTTTGGGTGAATTAATGGATCAATCACCAAGATAAACTTCTCAAGAACATGAATAAGCCAATTAAACATGTGAGATTAATAGATATATCGAAATTTATTATGAAACTCTCATAAATCTCTCTTAGACCTAGAGAAATTGCATGAACATGTAAAATTCACATAGATTTACCAACAACAATCAAGATTCATTCAATTTCATGTCATCCTACAAAAAATATTATCAAATCAACCATAGAGACATAAATTAGCATTCAAACATTGATTGTGAAGTAAATCAAAGAAAAATAATTCAAAGCATGAAGATCCACAAAAATCTATCCTAGTTATCCTAAATTTTAATCAATCTATGTCTAAACTATCGTTGAGAAAGAATTTTACAAAAATTTATATGGAAAAAATAGATACTTACAATGGCGTTCAAGCTATAGCTCCTCTTCTCCTTTCCTCTTTCCCCTTCTCTCTTCTTTCTTTACTTCTCCTTCTCTAAGTTGGTGCTCTCTCAAGATAAAGAATTCTCCTCTTAATTTAAAGAACTCTCTAAAATTGTGGATGATGTCTCTAATATTGGAAAACATCTTTTAAAAAATGGAAGGCCCCCTACCTTTTGGGATACATCATCCTTAATGAGATGATGTAACCCTACATGAGCTTTTGGTCAATTCCCCTAGGGACACATAGCTGATTAGGAGGGGAATGACAATTTTGAAATTTAGGGTAGTTCAAGGGTATTTTGAGAGATGCAAGACAAAAGAATATTCTAGATGTATTCTTCTATTCTATGGCCTATTTTGATATGCCCCCACTTTCCCCAATAATGGGTTTTAATACATTCTTTTTAGTACTTGTTTGGATAAAAACCCATTTTCCCAAAAATTTCATTTTTTTTGTAAAACCGGTTGTTGGTTCATGACTTTTGGCAAACTTCATGGGATCATCATGACCATTATTCATAGTCACCCAGTGAACCTTGCTCATCAATTTAAGGCTCTTAAACCTAAGATCTAGGGGAATTTATAGGAGTAGAGGGTAAGTCCTTGTTAGACCAAATTATGGTGTTGACAGATCCCCCTTTTTTGCCATACATAGTATAGATGTGTAAAAATTACAAAAGAAGTGACATAAGGATTTAGTTTGATAGGAAAAAATATCATTTCAGACTCAATTGAGATGGCTAAGAGGAATTTATCTCATTTAATCATAATTTTATATATTTATTATATTTATTTATTTTTTAGTTTTATTTTAATGTTTTTTGTGTTTCTAGGCGTCTCCCTTTTCTTATACGGAGAATATAGTGTGTCAACTATCCCTTGAGCAGAAGGAAACTATATTTAACAACCTTCTCCCTAGTTGGAAGATGGTTTGTCAACTTCTTCAGAATGAGGGAACATGGTTTGACGATTTTCTACGTCAAGGGAATAAATTATCGACTTTTTCCCAAGCTGAAAGATGGTTTGTTGACTTCTTCAAAGCCTAAAGAACCCGGTTTAAGGACATTCTCTCCGCTAGGAGGATATAACATTGATGACTTCCTCCAAACTAAAAGATGGCTTGCCGACTTCTTTAGAGCTAGATGGAAGTTTCCTATATACTTGAACTATGAATACTGAAAGACCAAGTCGTACATAGTTCAGGGAGTGGGGAGAAGACTAAGCCCTTGGGGGGAGACATCCTAAGGTTGTAGATTTCTAACTTGCTTTATAGAGCGACTGCTTAAGTAAGGAGTTGATTTATCATCAAACCCACTAACTAATGATGTATTAAGGGTTGCGCCCCTAAATCCTTATTGCAACAAAACTTTGGGGAAACCTAAGCTTCCTACATACCTAAAGTATGAACACTACCACTATTTTTGTTTGGAGTTTGGTCTTTCGGACCATAGGAGGAAAAAAAAGATTATTCATTCCCTAGCTAATCCCTCTGGGGAGGTCCGTTTGATATTCAAAAACTGCTCAACAACATTCGGACAGGTGGGTAATGTTGGGGTGAACTAGAAAAGTTTAGGTAGAACTGGATCTAAGTGTTGGCTAGGTAAGCATCCTATAGTGAAATGAATAGTTATGAACCTAGTAGACCACCCCCATGGGGGTGGTGAAGGGAGGGCCCCAATTGGTAGAAAAAACCCCCACAAGGGATCAAGTCAAAGGTAGTTCAATAAGGTGTAAGAAGATTAATCCCTTGGGGGAGACTCAACCAAAGGTTTGAGGGTTTTTTGGTTTATGGAGTGTCGGCTTAGCCAAAGTTTGAATCGATTTATTGGTAGAACCTCTAATTGACATCAGTTTAAGGGTTTGTGTCCTTGTATCCTTATTTGTGACTAAACTTAGGGGAAACCTAAACTTCCTCCATATTTGCCATGCAAGCACTACAAGATCAAGTCAAATGTAGTTAGGTGAGGGAGGGAGAAGATTAATCCCTTTGGGGATTAATCCCAAGGGTATGGGTTTTGTGATTTGTCTTTATAGAGCAATGACTCATGAGATGGAGAAAGTTCAGATTTAAGTGATTTTTATGTGACTTGATTTTAACATTTATCCTTGGGGTGGCCTCTATCCCATGATGATTTTGATTGCTTCGCTAATTATATTGGATTTGGCATCTTTACTAATTAGCTCTTTACTAGGGAATTAGGGAATGATCCTTAGTTTAATGCTTTTAGGTTGAGACCTCATTCTCAAGAATTGGCTAGGATACTAAACTGACAGGAGTAATCCTTGTGCCTGGTAATGCCGGTTTATTTACTTATAACTTTTGCATTTTCTGAAATTAGCTTGCTTTAATAGTTTTTGCATGTTGGACATGAAGCAGTCCTTTTGGTCATGAATTGTAGAATTTGTCGGGTGCATACCGTGTTTTTCTTCTCATGCTTATTACTTGATCCCTCTTCTTCTTCTTCTTATTTTCTCTTTTTTTTTAATTTAATACTATTTATCCCCTTTTTTTTTTCATTCGAGGCCCTTTTGGGTTTTCCTCAAAGACTAGGTTTTGAATTATTATTGCACCTCAGCTTCCAATTCTAGTTTTCATTTGGGCATGCGATTATTGGATCCTTCCATGATCAGATGATTTTACTCATGTGGTCCTTACGATTAGTTTTTTGATAGGTAAATGTTAGTGGTTAATTTAGATGAAGACGGGTTTTGAACCAAGTCTTTGGTATGACACCCACAGACTTCACCAACTTAGCAAGCTAGCATTTTCCATATGCCCTTTCTAGATCATGAATTTATTTTATTTTACTTCTCATCGAAAATGTTGATCTTGTACTAAATTTTTTTTTGTTGAATGCTTTTGCCTTTGTCATTGTTAACCCAATATGAATAAGGAAGATATTAGTAAGATGAAACAAAATGGGATTATATTTTATCTTTATAAGGTATAATGAGGAGATTCTACATGAGGAGTCAGATCACACTTCTCCCTTTTACATAACAATAGCCATAAATGGTTTAGGAATTCCTTTGGTTCTGATCATAAATGGGTTTGCTCTGAATGTTTGTAGCATGAAAGCCATCAGGTAAGGGTTTTCTAAAATAGATCTTACAGGAAGCGATGAACATCAAGGAATTTGATGATGCAATTACTTGATAGAATCTATGGGATATCAAAATTTTCCTTCTCATTGGCATGGTAGTTGTTGTTATCCCTTTCCAAGTGGTAGATGTCACGATTTCATTCACCCTGTTGTTGGATAGGCCATGGCTCTATGTAGCCAAAGTTATTCCTTGCATTCTTTACCAATGTGTGTTTGTGTATCAAAACAAGTTGTTGGTTTTCAAGGCTACTAAGAATTTTCAGGCATATGAAGGACTTCTTGTTATAGAGGTTTAACACATTGAGGCATCAAAATATTGTGCTTCTTATTAGTTCGAAACAGTGAATGTTGTTGATCGAGTAGGACATAAAGGAAACTAGAGCAATGTTGAGAACACTAGATTGACTGAAAGATGTTAGCCAGAATGAGTTTTAATTCGAGTAAGGGTTTAGGGGAACATCAATAGTTGATTAAGGTGATTGGCCAGACAAAGAGATACGATCCTGGGTATCAACCTTGTCACAATTTTGATTTCATTCTCAAATTGAGGAAAGAGAATGAGCCAATGTAATGGAATGCCAAAGAAGCTGCTAGAGCTATGTCCTAGGAATTTATTGCCACTTCTCAAAAGATCCAATATCTAGAGCCTAAACTGCTAGTCTTGATTTTCTCTACATCTGCCAAGCTGTACAAGCATGAAAAAGAACATGAAGAAGAGTAGTTTGAACACTTCCTTGGTGAACCTGATGAAGGTTTAGAAGTGTGTACCTCCATCACCCTCGGAAAAGCTCAACATGCATGACCTAGAGATTGAGGAGCTAGACCTAACATCTCTCTTCATAAAGGAATACCAGATTAAGAAAGAGTTAGTAGTAGAAGTTTTAGACAAAGGGCTTGTGTTAGTGGAGCTAGAAGAAGAAAAGCAAATGATTTTTGCCTCCGAGTCTATCCCACCACTTCATCCAATGTAGTAAGATCAGTTCCCTTATTGGTTATTCAAGGTGATGAGTGAGGATGCTTACTAGTCACTGCTGCTTAACATCGCCTGTGGAAAAGTATCTTTGGAGGATCTTGACTTGGAGTTGGAGTGCATTTGATTTCACCAACACCTCTTTAATAAACTATCAGTCACCGATTATCGTGATTTTATAAATAAAAAATGTATATTTAAAATAAAGGAAAAGAAAACTAAAACCAAAAAAAAAAAGGAAAGGAAAGAAATTTTGTACCTCAGGTGATAAACAATCTTTCTTGTTGTTCTACACCCTTAATAGAACTATGATTGACTTGATCATGAGTCTCGGGTACATAACAACTTGGGTTTCCTTCTAAGCTCAGTCTAAACTATAAATGAATATATTTTTTTCCCAAAATTGGTTGAAGCTTCATTCATCATATTTATCATTTATTTATACCCATGAATGCAACCCTTTTAATTATCATTGCTTTGGCATATAATTATCTTCATTCATTCATTCACTCACTCACTCACTCACTCATTCATTCATATACTTGATCATATCCAACTTGACTATTCACTCCCTCACTCATGGATCATATGGAGGATTACTTTGAGCTTGATGATGATGAACTCCATGAAGAGGTCCCAAGAGGAACATTATGAAATAAAAATTAGCTGGAGGTAGACAATGTTGAGGAAATCTACTTCGGCTCAAAAGTCGACCCCAAACTTGTTAAGGTAGGGTTACCTACTTTTATTGCTATAGGTTTCTCCTTGGTTAACCTATCGTGAATTTGAAATATGCTACAATTGCTTGAAGTGAGCTAAAGTCTGGCATCATCTACAATGTGACATTTATCCTCAAAAAGTTGAAATCACCCACCAAAAAGTAAAAATGACCCATCAAATTTTCACTTTTTTTTAGGGTATATGTCACATTGCAGACAATGAAAAACTTTAACACACTTCAAGCTGCAATAGGCGATTTCAACTGTATGTTCGCATCTTTTTAAGTGGGATGCATCTCCATTCGTACCTCTATGAATGGAACTTGGCCATAATTCATGGTCTTCGCTTGTTATGAGGTAAAGTAAGATCCTCTTCTCTACGAGAACAAATCCTCTAAAGTAGTTAAGGAGTGACATCGTCCTGCATGCAGTTTGCAATTGGACACGATCCCCCAAAGTGAAATCTTTAGAGGTATATGTGCACTGCAGATCCATGTTAGATGATTGTGTTATTAAGGAGCTTTAAGATATGTGAAACCGAACAAGCGTGCATGTTACCATAATCAAATTTCATTGATTATGAAATATTTGTTTTGAAACATTGAGGAGACCAAAATGAGTATTTCCTTGTTCGATCTTCTATAAAAGAAAGCTAGTTGTGAGGAAGAAAATATAGAGAAAAAGAAAATAAAAGTTGGAAAGGAATCGCTGAGTGCACCTCTTTCCTCTTCATTGAGTTTTGCTTAACGACACTGGTTTTGAGTTGGGTTTTTTTTTTCTTCTTATTTTCTTGAGAATGGAAACAAATACAAATTACCATATGAACCATTCAAATTATAGACCTTCATCATTGTGCAGAACAAAGGAGGTAGTTGGTATATCCCTTAGAGATGGGTGTCGATTTAGTGGTTGCACTGTTAGAGCCCAACGTATCTACTTTAAGGGTTGTGGAGTACCACCAATGGCACCAACCCGAGTAAGTTACTTCTAACCTTGCCCTCTTTGTTGTTTTTGTTAGATTTCAAATCTTAGTTCTAGTTCATAGCTTTTTTTGTGTAAAGACAATATCAGATATATCAGTCACACTAAGTATGTGTAGTGCCAATTCATATTTTGATTTGTATAAGCTTATTTGTGTTGTTATTTCAATAAATCTTGTTGTGAAACTGATAATTTAGTGTTGTTGGATCACACATAATTGTTTCTATACTTCAATAACATGTGATTTAACAATAATCCTATTACTATGAACTAGTGTAATCTATATAGATTTCTATGCTATCTGAATCAACTTTATACTGTCGAGTCAAAGGATTTTTGATTTGATTCTATATATTTTCAAAAACTTGTTAAATAGCTTACTGTGTTATGCATAAGATGTTGTATGTATTGAAGATTCAAAATATTGAATCTTTATAGGTTCGACTAACCGAAAGTCAATTGTTTCATTGAAAGTCTTAGGGATAAAACAATATTTTGCTTGATCGATCAAAATGATATTTCGATCGATCCAACCATTTTGATCAATCTAACTGTACAGATTGTGAAAAATTAACTATTGCGAAAACTAGCAATTCTTCATGGGGAAAAGTGCATAAGTGTCTATAGACATCTTTATGCGGTTGCTCATGTAGAAGGGTGTCTAAGATGTTTGTAGACATATCTAAAAGTATCTCTACAAAATATATAAATAAAGGGAATAACCTAAACATAAAAACATACTTAGAAATCATCTTTCTCCCATTCTCTTTTATGTTTCTTTGCAAATGTTTTTGGCCTTGTTTGCAAACGTTTTTAGTTTTATAAAGTTCTATTTCATTGTATTTGAATTACAATTGTTGTCATTCATTGTGCATCTTCTTATACTATTTTGGTCTAAGAATATCGTGTTGTTGAATCCTGTGATGGTTGTCGGAGAAGCCCTACCACATCAGAAGAGAGGGAGTGGTGAATACCGTTAAGGATAGTTTCCTCTGACAGGCCTTAGAACAAACCAATAAGTTCTTTCTAGTTTTTATTTCTCTTATTGTTTATAGAATTATCTTCAACAAAAATATTTTTTATGCAATTGGCATTTTTAGTTTTCTAAGATTCTATAATGATGTAGTCAATTAATTATAGTAATTTCTATTGGTATTTTATTGAAGTTTCTTTGTTTACTTAGCATTGTTTAACAACAATCTTAATAGTAATTTTAGTTATTAGACATAGTTATTATTGAATTCCCTTTTCTTGATGTGAGTAAGATAGAATCATTCATTGGCTCTCACTTTAAGAGATGGAAAGAGAGGGTTCTCTTCTTACTTGAAATGGTAGGTAATGCATTTTCTTTAACAAATGTAAAGGTTGAAGAAAATCAGGGTCAATATGAACCTTGAAAGGTCATATTCTAGTTAAATTTAAGAAAAGATAAACAAATTTATAGACATGCAATTTTGAGTGCTAAGACTAGTTCATTGTATGATGTATACAATAATTTAGGGACTACAATTGAGATTTGGAATAGTTTAATTGAGAAATATTTAGTAGAAAACACATGAACTAGAAAATATACTATCAAAAAATTTGGATTTCAAAATGACAGAAGATAAACCGTTAACTTCTCAATTAGATTATTTTTAATTGATGATCAATGATTTGGCCACTGAAAACATGATCTTACCTAAATCATTTGTTGCTACATCACTTATTGAGAAGTTTCCTCCATCTTGGAAAGATTACAAAAACAATATTAAACAAAAGAGAAAAGATAGAAGACTTGCAAAAATACTTATTATCATAAGAACATAACAGACAAACAAAGTCCATGCTACATTAGAGAAGGCTACAGAATCCATATCAAAAGGCAATTTAATAGAAAAACATGGAGAGATTTATGAAAAGAAAAGATTTAGAAAATTTAAGAAGTCTTTCAATGTGAAATAAAATAAATTAAGGAAATTAATAAAGTGATAAAAATTACTTTAACTATGAGTGTTTTTTTGTGTGGGAAAACAGGACAGAAAACTACGTTTTGTAAATATTGAAAGAACAAAGAAAAAGTAGAGAAGAGTAAGGTGAACTTGATAGAGATGGAAATGATGGTGAATGCATTATTAGTTAGTTTAGGGTTACCTATAAATATGTGGGGAAAGACTGTAACACCTTGTGTTGCACTTAAAGAGTAAAATTGTAATTTTACCTTATAAAGGTAAAATAGTCATTTCATATGTTTTAGATAGACCATAGATTGGTTTAGAAAACCTTGGAACAAAGTTAAAAGTGTCGAACCTAAATTTGACATTGAACTTGTTAAGGTCGAATGTTGCCACAAGAGCATGATTGAGGTAATTTCACAAGCACTCCTGTACCAATCCTGAGAGAATTAGAGTATAAACCATATACCATTGGAAAAGTCTTCGAGTCTAATTTTCAACGTCTTAATTTGTTCATAATTCAAAGTTTTCTAGAAATAGTTATGACTGTTTGAGTATGAAATATTTGAGCTGGTAGAAATCTAGGGATTTTGAGGGTTCAAAAATAAATTTTGAAGGCTCGAGCTTCCCTCAAGAAATATGGGGTTCAGGGGCATTTTAGCTTAAGGGCTTGGAAATTATTTAGAGGGCTTGAACCACTTCGAGGGCACAAAAAATAATTTTTAAGGGCTTAAAAAGGTGCAGAATCCACATAGGGATTTGTGTTCACACATGATTGACTTGTTTTCTTTGGGGAACCTTATGGGATGACCCCAACCCCATATTTATCCATTTTAGGGTTTGTTTCACATAAAGGAAGAAATATTAGAGAAGGAAATAAACTTTGGAAAACTTGGGAGAGGAAAGAAGAATCTTCTTCTCCAAGGAGCAAGGTAAGCTTCATATCTTAGATCTAACTTGTTTTAGACTTGATCTTTAGTTTTTCACCATAGATTATCTTAGATTCTTGGATTATGACCATGGATTTATGGTTTCATCTTAAATAAATGTGTGAATACCGAAGAAAATGAGGTTTTTCTTCAAGATCTCCTTGGCAAATAGAATGAGGAACTTTTAGTAAGTAGTTACATAAAACTTATTCTATTTTTGTGTTTGTTTTTAGGCTCTTAGAAGTCATGTAATTGTAAAATCTTGAGTTTATGAATGTTTTCTCATATGTTTGTGAAGCCCTTTGCTAGGATCTTAGAAACCCTATATCTTGTGGTAATTTGTGATGAGTTTTTTTCAATTTTTGCTAGGATCTTAGAAATCCTTATTTTATACTATAAAAAAGTGGATTTGCATGCTATCTATATGTATTTTCTTAAAATAATGAATCTCATGCATTGTGGATGCTTGTAAACTAGGATTCTATGACTTTATAGTTTTCATGAAAGATATTGATGGGTGATTTGCTTGATTTTCCATGAGAAATGTGATTATTTGGATTAGTGATGAATATTTCTTAAATATGCTTAACCACCATTTAGGGTATAAACAATGGTATCAAACCGCTTATACCACTCTCTAGGTAATTATTATAGGTCATACAAATACTTTTTCAACAAGCAAACATAGTCTTCTTTACCTGAGATAACAAACCCCTCTGGCTGATGCATGTAAATCTGCTCCTCAAGCTCACATGTAGAATCACTGTCTTAACATCAAGCTACTCTATATCAAAGTCAAGCATAACCACCATAGCAAGCAACATGCGTATGGAACTATGCTTTACAACTGGTAAGAATACTTTATTGAAGTCTACACCATCTTTCTGACCATAGCCCTTGCAACCAAACATATCTTGTATTTTACATCATCAACACCTGGTTTGTTTCCTCTTGTAACCCCATTTACAACCAACAATTTTCTTTTTCATAGGCCGTTTTACTAGCTCCCAAGTCTGATTCTTTTAGAGAGATTCAATCTCCTCATTCATAACAATTACCCGTTGTGTAAACTCATTACGTGTGATAGCTTCATGGTATGTGAAAGACTCCTAACACTCAACAATCTCTGCCACAGACATTGCATAAGAAACTATCTTTGCATAACTACTATACCTCTAAGGTGGTCTAATCTCTCACCTCTATCTCCCAGTAGTGATATTATATTGTTGTTCCTCTTGTGCATCCTCCTCTTCACTAGGATCATGCTCTTCTTCCTAAATAGGATGAACGAAAGTGCCTCATTGACTCTTCCCTAAAGTGTAATTCTTAAACTCCACCCGTTTGTTGAGTCCATGGTCCATATCTACATCAATATTATCCTTTCTCAGGTTAAGCATGAAAAACTAATCAAAAGTAACATCTTTACTAATAATAAACTTGAGTGACTTAGGATCAAGACACCACAACTTGTATCTCTTTACCCCAGATCTATAACCCAAGAAAATACACTTTTATCAAATACTCGAAGATTACCTAAATTTACCTCGTCACCACTTTCGATACTAATCTCAATGTATTTGTCACTAGTATAGTTCTAATTTCGATCATTATCATAGAGATTTTGCAGCTTGTACCCATTCCTTTCTTTGATTGGGTTGCGGTGATATGGGTCTGTGAATATGTTAAGAAGCATCAAAACAGATATTTCGAGTGGGTAGCTCAATTTTTTTGCCATCCACTTTGAAGGTTCTTCAAGTCAAATCCTTGGGATCGAAAATTAGGTCAGTTGTAACGCCTTAGAACCCAAACTAGGATAAGGATCCGTATCGCTCTAGATTCGGATTCGTTACTGTTCATAAATCCAATAATCCATATAGAAATTGGCCTAAATTCTGGGCCCACTAGTAAGATTCAATATAGTCCACATATTCTCATTTGAATTTTTTTAAGTCCACTTAATCCGATAATCATATTTCAATAGTTTGCAGAAGCACATTCAATATTCACTAATCACATATATTCAGATCAAGATATGGAAGCGTAATCTAAAATCTACAAAGATCATAGTAGTCCAATAGTATCAGATTAAAAGAGAGATATCACTAGGGTGCCCTCTCACCCAAATATATAAAGGGAAACATCTACTAGTCTAAAAATATGATCCTAACATAAAGGGGGGATCCCAAAATATGTCCAAAATTTGGATAAGAAAGACGAAAGAAAAATCATGGATGCCATAGCAAGTCCCTCGAATAGAAGACCTACAACAATAATCAATCTACAAACTAAACGGCTGGGTTAGTCCCAACTTGTAAGAAATCTAGTGGACTATAAATAATATGAAATAAAACACATATTAGAATACTAGCATGTTCAAAGGTCAATACAAAGTTAAACAAATATCGAAGCAGTTATCACAATCATACTAGTATAAAACAATAATAATCACATGTCAAACAGAAGACATTGATTCAATACGAAAATTTAAGTCTGAATAATAAGTCAATGCGGATGTCAAGGCTCACAACTCAATGTCATATGTTAAATCTTAAAAGATCCAATGTTCTATGATTTCGGTGCTCAAAGTGTTTGGAGTTCACATGGTTTACAATGTTTAAAATTCAATATTCGGAGTTCAAAGATTTAAAGTGTTCTGAGTTTGATGTTTAGAGGTTCTATATAAAGTATTCATATGCTCTGGCCAACCCCATGGGTAGAGTCTTGATCTCATGCCAAACTCTACGAGTAGAGCCAATGTCCTTGATTAACCCTAAGGAGAAGGGCCAATGTCCTTGTTATAACCCTAAGGAGGAGGGCTAATATCCGTGAGCCAAAGAGCATGTCCGAAGTACTTTCTCACACTTAGCCTTGTGAGTAGGCCCAAATAGTCAAGGACACACTTAGCCCGGTGTCAAGACCCACAAAATCAATGGTCACACTTAGCCCTGTGACGGCGCCCAAAGAGTTAGTAGACACATTTAGCCTGGTGCTGAGGCCCAGATCGTTAACAACCATATTTAGCCCTGTGACAAGGCTTAAAGAGTTAGTCGACACACTTAGCCCAGTGTCAATGCCCAGATCATTAACGGCCACATGTAACCCTGTGACAAGGCCTAGAAGTTTAGAGTTCAAAGGTTACACTTAGCCTTGTGACGGGGCCTAAAGTGGGTTAAAGGTTCGAAGTCTAAAAAGGGTTCACATCAATACGTCCGAAAATCCACATAGTTTCAATAATCGGAATGTTTCTATAATGTGTAAAGAAATTGTAAGCATCACATTTATATAAATCAATCACTTCAAAGGCACATGGTTCCCTTAGATTCAATGTTAGTGTATAATTCGATGTTTATAAGTTCGGAGTCACAATGATTTACTAAGATTTCACATAAAGTCGATGATTTAAACATTTAATAGTATTCGAAGGTTCACATAGTTTACATAATCACATAGGAGGCATAAAATTCAATAGAATCAATGAATTCAACATATTCCCACAGAAATTCACATGTATCCCAATGAATCAAATCATATAGGTCAGCCAATATCACTCCTAGTGTTCCAAACAAAAGGCAAGGTGAGATTACCTTTCAAATTAATCACAAATAGAATAGATCTTGAAGGTTTTATAACTTCACACAGATTTTCAAAGATTCACATAGAGAAAATTCATATTTCACATGTTCTAAAGGATTCCTTGTAGGAGATCAGTCCACACAATGTTTAGGATCAATAATCTTTCACAAAATAGGTGTAGATCTAAAGAATAAACAAAATCCAATGGTCTCAAGCATAGGTCTACAGAATTTTCAGAGATTCCAATAAGAGAGGAGTCATCCCAAGTATAAGGAGCATGAAGACTTACTAAACAAGCTGAAAAATCAAAGATCTGATATGTTTCAAATGATGGAATTTAAATAATTCCAACAATTTCAGAGAACTCCATGTATAGCATCACATAATCTGAAATCACAAAAGAGATTCACTTCAAATCACCCCTAGTAGGCAAGATTTACTAATTAGAGAAGCTTAGAACCAAGGATTCACAAGGTTCAATGGCTTAAAGCATGGGTTTCCACATATTTTCAGAGATTCCAAAGAGTTTATATAATCCAAACACAAAAATCTAAGAGAATCAAGAGGAGAATACATCAAGTCATCCATAGTATGCAAGATATTCTTATAAGAAGCTTAGATTCAATGATTCACATAGTTTTTCAGAGATTTTAATGAGTTTCCATATCCAAAACACAAAGTGCAAAGGAATCCAAATAGGAAGTATATCAAATCATCTATAGAAAACTAGATATTCTTACTAAGGAGCTTAGTCCAATGAATAAACCACATCCAAATGTCCAACCAATGATTTTCTAGAGATTCTAAAGGGTTTTGAATACAAACTCCAAAGATCAAAGAGGGATTTACACAAATCATTCATAGTAAGCTAGATGTTCTTACAAGAAGCTTAGATTCAATGATTCACATAGTTTTCAAAGATTTCAAAGGATCCGAATACCAAACTCCAAAGATCAAAGAGAAATATACTTCATCAAATCCATAAGAAGCTAGATATTCTTACCAAAAACTTAATCCAAAGGCTTCTAAGCAAGGGAGCCTTCACTTCACCTCTTCAAATCACTTTGTTCTATAATATTATAGTAGGTATAATCATTAAAAGAATAAAACTAGAAAGTTCTAGTAGAAAACAAACTAATCTTAGCAGATTCTCAAAGTTTGGAGTGAAACTTACTCAATTAGGGAAGAACTCCCACACTTTGCTCAAGAATTTTTTATAATCCCTTTAATTCTTTTCCTCTTTATTCTAATGAGGTAAAATTACTTAATTGAGGTGTTAGTAGGGTTATAACTTGTCTATGATGAGATCTCATACGTTTGGGGAACCAATGAGTAACTGCCACGTCGCAAAATCACCTTTTGGAGCAAGTTCGGACTAATTTTTCTGAACTTTCAAGAGTTGGGGTGCCCCCCACGACCCTAGGGTGCCCCAAGTGGTCCACCTTGGGTACCTCCCCATCACTCTGGGGCGCCCCAAGTCGTGCATCTCGGGTGCCCAGCCTGCACAACTCGAGATTGTCTAAATTTTCTTAGCAAAAACATGTTGCGGTAATACAACAATAACTTTCTGTAGAAAACTCTAAATTGGGATCTGTTTGTTACATTAGAAAGAAGACTCGAAGACCTTTCTAACAAGATATGGATCACCATCTAGTTCACTCGGGATTGGTATCAGTGGGCTCGATAAGTCACCGTAATTATGTAGTCAGGATAACTTTTGAACTTGATATGTTCAAGGCTCAACTTGGGTTCTACACTTCTAACTCAGTCCAAAAGGTTCCTAAACAACCTAAGGTATGTTTAAAATATGATAGATGACAATTTTACCCTTATGAGGGTAAAATTACAATTTTACTCTTTTAGTACAAAGCGGGGCATTACAGCTATAATCCTTTTCCTTTAGATTGGCTCCATTCCCATATTAATGCCTACAATGAGGAAGGCTGCACCCATTGAATGTCGAACAAGGTCCAAACATGACCACACACCTCAAAAGCATACTTGCAATGAAAAAACAAATGGTCACCCTACTCCTCTTCGCAACATATGCAACACCGATTCACCAGTGGCATTCCTCTTACTTGAAGTAAGTTCTGAGTAGGAGGCTTCTCGTAGAATAAGATCCACATGAAGAAGGCCACCTTAGACGGGACCTTGGATTTCCACAAAAAATCTGAAGGGCAGCAAGAACCTCCGTTAGGGATTAGAGCTTTGTAGAAGGCAGCCACAGAAAAATTCCTATTTGAGTCCCCTAGCCACTCCCGCTGGTCTTCAATAGAGTTGTTTAACCTCATACATTCGATGGATTGCATCAAGACAGCCACCTCCCTTGTCTCCCAGTCATTTAACCAGTGTCTTAAGTGTAAGTACCAACTAGCATCTCCATTTTCTTGAACAAAATGATCCCTTAACGATCCATCTTTTTTACTTGTCAATTGAAAAATAGAAGGGAAGCCCGCTTTCAACGTTCTATCACCACACCAAACATCTTTCAATAATTTCACTATATCCCCTCTACCAACTCGAAATTTGGTTTTGATGTGGAAGGAATCCCACACCTTAAAAATCCCCTTCCATAACCCACAATCACACGATCCTGTTGGCCTCCTACAATCCCACCCCATATCAGTCGTCCCATACTTTGTTGCATTAACCTTATGCCACAACCTATCCTTTTTAGCTGAAAACCTCCACAACCACTTCCCTAGGAGCGCTTTATTCATAGCCCGCACTAATTGAATACCCAGCCCCCCTTGTTCCAACGGTCGACAAACTTGGTTCCACCCTATTAAATACAATTTTTTATCCCCTAGAAAAAAGTCCTATAAAAAATTGTGTTGAATCAGCTCTAACCAATCTAGCACCTTTTTAGGTAGGGAGAACATCGATAAGAAATACACCGGAAGGTTGGACATAACACTCTTGAGCAGCGTCAGCTTGCCACCTTTAGAGAGATAGATCTCTTTCCACGAAGCCAATATTTTTTCAAACTTTTTGATCACTGAGTTCCAAAGCTCCTTGGACTTGTAATTGGCCCCTAGCGGCAGGCCTAAATAAGTCAAGGGTAGGCTACCATGATAATCACCAACTCTCCTAAAATCGGGCAATCCCCAATACCCAATATCTTCCTTTTACTTAGATTAATTCTCAAACCCAAAGCCGCCTCAAACAGCAATAAAATATTCCTTAGATTCCTCATATGCTCCACATCGGACCTAAAAGAAGGGTATCATTTGCGAATTGAAGGATGGAACTAATTGGACCATTGAAGCCAATCCTCCATCCCTCTAATAAACCCACCTCCTCTGCCTTAACAACCAGTTTACCGAGGGCTTTTGTCACAATGATGAAGAGGAATGGTGAGAGGGGATCTCCTTGCCTCAAGCCTCTACTGGCTCTAAAGAAACCTTACGCTGCTCCATTCAACAAAATAGAGAATGAGGCGGATGAAGTGCAAACTTGGATCCAATTTCTCCAATTTCTCTCAAAACCCATCCTATCCAACACACTGTCCAAGAATCTCCAATTGATGTGATCATAGGCTTTCTCCATATCCAATTGACATATCACTCCATCCCAGTTATTCTTCCTCCACTCATCCACCGCCTCGTTGGCTATAAAAGAACAATCAATGATTTGCCAACCTCTTACAAAATTACATTGACTATTCGAGATTACCTCCTCCATCACTCCCTCCAATCTCCGGGATAAGACTTTAGCCAATAGCTTGTACATATTACCCACCAAACTAATTGGTCTGAAATCTCTGATGTTCGACACGCCTTTCTCCATTTATCAGGCTTTCTTGGCTGAATTGGGAGCTCATTGCCAAATTTCTTGCACATCAACGTTGAAAACACTAAATTTGCTTTTTTAACGAAGCAGTGCCCAACATGATTACATTTAATTCCTGAACACAAAAAAGGTTTGCTTTTTTGACATTGTGTGCCTTCAAAGTGGCAATTAAATGTCACAATCTTAGAAGAGAATAGTCTGATCCCTGTCGATGTTTTTGGCTAATTTTTGTTTTATTTTGTCTAATTAATTCATCAGGGTTCATGCATGATTTTTGTTGTTGCAAGGGATTGAGAAGTTGTAAAAAAAGGTTCTGTTAGCCAAATTGATGTTTAGGTCTGCTACGGCAGTGTGCTGTCCGAAGACATACTTTCAGCTTTTGTTTGGAGAAACATCATTCATGCCACTTGTCGTGATCGATTCATCTCTCTCTCTCTGCAGCACACACACAAGTTACATACATGCATAGCTCTTTTTAGTGATTTAATGGAGAGTATAATAAACAAGTTAATACAAAAGCTAACTATCCAAAAATAAAAGTCAATACAGAAGCTGTGAAATCATTAGGAACTGCTGATCACATGTGGATCTTGCATTTCCCCCCATAGATGTGCTTTAGTGCTGGCTAAAATGAACTTGGTACTAGTTACTTTTCTGAGGAAGAGGAATAAGGGCTGTTTGGAAATGTGGACCTCTGAAGCTCACTAGTAAAGTTCAAGACAGACCCCAACTTTCGGCAATGTTTGTTCCTTACTCTTTGATGTTCCAAAGGTGACTTTTTCTTATTTTCATTTTGTTAGAACTAATGGTTGGTGATTGACTGCTCCCTAGTTCAGCGCCTTTCTCATCTAGGTGTGGGGAAAACAAGGAACAGAATTTTCTACCAAACAACCCCTATCTATCACAGGTTATACTTTTGGTGGGAGTAGAAAATTGTTACCTAAGTTGCCATAAATAGAAACATGGCCTATGTATGGATCCAAATGAGATGGCTATCCATATTCTCTCTATAGTTGTTAGCACTTAGCTGGTCCTTGTAGGCCCCGTTTCATGGAGATGTTCTAAAGTTGTTCCATTAGAGACTTCATGAGTCATGACCAAGCTAGATTATCACTTGTTGATGTTACCATTCAGGTTCTTTCCACCACCCCTCCTACAATAATGCCACAGTCCCCAGCTGCTTTCTCTCTCTGGCTATTGGTGTTGATGTTATTATCACCATGGGTGCTCCTTCCTTATATGTTTGAGGAAGAGGAAATTAGAATGCAGTGATAGAAATGGAGGAGGATAAGGCTCTAGGCCTGATGGATTCCTTAATTATGGAGTAGGATTTTGTAAAATTGATAATGATTATGTTTGATGAGATCTATTAGAGGGGTATTGTTAGCAAGAGCATACATATTATATTTATTGTTCTTCTTTCTAAGAAGTCTGGTATTTTGAGCCTAAGGGACTTTATGCTGATTGATGTAGGAAGCATATACAAAATTCTTGGTAAAACCCTTTCTAGAAGGATTAGGGAGGTTTTAGCCTTGGTGATTTCTGCAGAATTGCAGATGAGGGAGCTTTTTTTTGTAAAAGAAAATCCTTGATCAGATTGTGATTGCAACTGATGTGTGGAAGCCTTGAGGAAGTTTTCTAAAAAATGGTGGTGTGTAAATTGGATCTAAAAAGACTTGGAGTAAATTGGAAGTTCTTGGACTTCTCAATGGAGAAGATAGGGATTCGAGCAAGATGGAGGAAATGGATGTATGGCTGTCTGTCATTTTTTTGCACCTCTATTAGAGTCGATCAATCCACTATGATGTTCTTTGAATCAAGTAAAGGCTATAGGATAAGAGATCTATTCTCCAGGTTCTTTTTTCACGATATGGAGTAACACTCTTAGAAGACTCCTCTCTAGTGTTGAAAATTACAACATTACTTAAGGATTCCATTATTTTTTGTATGGTGTGTGTGTGGAAGGGAAGGGAGGTGGGGGGGGGGGAGTTGCAACTTAAATTCACAGATGCTACCACAACTTTTTGTGTTGCTCAAAGGGGAAATGGTTAACAACTTGAGAACAGTCATAGTTTCTTTGAGGGAAACTCAGGTTTGAAAATTAATCTCAACCACAATCACATAGCCAGGATAAATCTTCAAAGGGGGGGGTGTAACAGATTTCACTAGGATCCTAGGTTGTGAGAGTGGCTTATGCATTATTTAGACATGCCTATTGGGTCCAATCCGAAATCTAGTGAATTCTGTGATCTTGTGGTGGGAAGATTCAGAAAAAGAATTAGCAACATGAAAGAAAAACTTTGTCTCTTTGAGGGAAACTACCCAAATCAAGTCCACTTTATCTGACTTGCCATTTTATTTCATCTATGTCTTCAAGGCCCCAATTACCATGGCAGAGAGGTTAGAGAAACTTCAAAGACACTGTTTTGGGAATCTGAAGATTCTAAAAAGGATCACCACATACAGTGGAAAACTTCTTGTAAGATAAGTGATGCAGCATGCATGTAGGATAGTGAGTGTGTGGTCAGGAGATAGGGATAAATTTGCTAAAATAATAAAGAACAATAAACAAGATTCCTACTTGCACATCCACATACTAATTCAAGTGATTTTTCAGAGTATATTCATATGCATGAAAGGAGTCAGAGTTTACAAAATCACTAAACAAAGAAAAGACATAAACTATATGCTAGATTATCAAATGAATTTAAAGACACAATAATGTCAGGTTGCTGCCAAGAAAATCTGACACTCTAGAATAGGCCAAAATGTCATAACAAAGAAATAATGGGAGGAAACATAATGACAAGGTAAGGGATCAACATAGGCAGATGCAGGGCATATCTTACATGTGAATATGGTATGAAATAGGCTGAGAGAGGATTATTGTATTCAGGGAATTAGTAAACCAGCCACTAGATATATGCCACATAACCCCCTAAAATCACTACTGGATAGGATTCAACAGAAGACCCAAAAGGGGAACAGAATACCTTAATTCCGATATAGCTCACATGACTTTGGTCTTCTAATAGTAGATCATCAAAAAGTCCCAACTTCGAAGTGGCTGAAACTGATGAGTTTGAAGATTTTCGAAAATTCAGTCTTCCAACATAAGATGCCACCAGTCCTAGAGAACACAGAATAGTGCTTTCGATTGATGAAAGTTTTCTTTATGCTGGTTGCTTGAAGTTGGGTCGCCCAGGGGTTCTTTATGTGCTAGAAAAATCAACTCCTCAGAAGCCAGAGAACTAAGGAGCTGGGGCTTGATTTCGTCCAAGGTGATTCTTAGCCCTATTCATACCTGGGAAGATGAATCCATGTAGGGGTTTTGATTTGGAAACAATTTTCTATGGGTTAGTGATGGAGGTAGGATCGTCCAAGTCTTAAGAAGCTGCTAGATGGTTTGGATCAGCCCAAAACAAGGAGGTACGAAGCTGGTGTTCATTTTTCGAAAATCTCTCCAGCACCCTATTTCACGCCTATGTTGACTTCCGATGGCCACAACTTGGATTTGGTTGAAGCTTTGGGTCTGGGTCCACTTTCCCTTGGATCGTCCATGTATGTGGAACTTTTAGATGGTTTGAGGCAGCCTACATCTAGGAGATGTGAAGCTGATACTCAATCTCTTGAGAAGTCTTCAATTCCCGTATTACCGCCAGCCAAGGAGAAAATCAAGGGATTCGAAAATTCCTTTTGAAGATTCTATAGGGGAGAGAAACCAGGGGTGTCGCCCAGGTGTCGTGGACCTATTAGGTATGTTGGATCAACCAATGGGCTGGTCTGTGGTAGTTGGTACTTGAGTTTCGAACACCCGAAAGAAATATAATAGCTTGAGTGACGCCTAAACCTAATAGAAACTCTTAGGACTCTCTCAAGAATGAAAAAATCTTCAATCTTCCACCACCATAGGAGTCTTTTTGAAGTTGGACAGCTTCTGGATGCTACAAAATTCTTTAAATTTCTCTTCACAAGTAATATGAATGAATCCTTAAAAGTGCATAGATTTTAACAACTAAAAATTTAAAAAAAATAACAAAATAATGAGAAGTAGGAGAAGAACCTTTAACCCAAGGGGAGGGAGTGGCCTCCACCACTAGCGTTAAACTAGGTGGTGGTCTAGACCCATTCCAGGGTTTCATGGTTCTTCGACCTGTGAAAAAAGGAAGAAGAAGAAGCAAATAGTAATACATTGGAGGCAATTCAAAATTTTCATTCAATGTTTCATGAGCTAAAATTATTGGTCGTGTGGCTCTTTATAAGAGACCCCACGACTAGGTTACAACTAATAACCCATACAAGGAACAAAATATCCCTTTGCCCCATACCCCTATAACCAAAATACCCCTACTCTAAATATAAAGACAAATAAGCCTAAAATAATCAACTGTAGACCAAAATACCCTCAAACATGTGTTCCCCCCTTACAAGAGACATAAATAACATAAAAATAAAATAAAATAAAAGAGCAACAAAAGTAGCTGTGCACATGATCCAATCATTATCTCGGCCATGATATCCTCATCAATAAGAGGAGGAGTGGTTCATGTTGGAATAAAAAGAGAGAAGAACCAAGCTTTGTTAAGCAAATGGTTATGAAGATTTCCTAGGGAACCCCATGGTCTATGGAATTCAGTCATAAAAGATGAATATGGTGTGGATCCTAATGGTTGGGATACTCAAAGTGTTTCGTATGTCACCCTTTGCTGTCCTTGGAAAACGATAAACTAAATTCATTATTCTTTTCTTCCTTTTATGAGATGGTAAATATGGTTAGATTCTAGGAAGAGCTTTGGTGGGGGAAACCCGATTGCGTATTAAATACCCAGGCTTTGTTCTCTTTCCTAGGGTTGTCAATCTCATCATGAGCTGAGCTTGAGCCTTATTTGAAGTTCGTAGAACTGAGCCCAAGTCTCCAATTGAGCTCCTTTAGCTAAGTGAGCCTGAGCTGAACTGCACTAGGCCCAGCTTGTTAAAAGCTTGGTTCATAAAGGGTTTTATATATGTATAATATTTATAGATATAGTTTATTATATTTGTATTTTTATATTATACTGCTTAGAAAGTATGGGTTGTTGGGCCTGTCTCAACCAAGTATATCTTTATCCTTTAGAAGCATTTTTGATTATGGGTTATTGGGGTTAAGATTCGGGCCTGAAGCAGTCAACTTGAGTTTGGTGAACCGAGCTGAGCTCAGTCTTAATGAGCTAAGCCTGTGGTCGGCATCTCAAATTCATTATGAGTTTGAGCCTAGTCGTTGTGTGATGAGTCTGAGCTGAGTTGGGTAAGCTTGGCTCGTTGACACCCCTACTCTTTCCTGCACAAGGACATGACCGGTTCACAATCTGTTTCAAAAACTGCCTCTAGACTTAGCTGGAGTTTAGTGCAAGATGAAAGCTCTGACACCGAAAATGGTGCAGGACAGCTTAGGGGGCTGTTAGTTCCTGCTGATGTGGGCCCAAAATAACAATAGTAGTGCTGTGGTGCAGTAGGACAGAACTTAGGCTAGCCATAATCGAGGTTAGAAGCACCCAATTAATCTCAAACTTCATAGAAAACTAGGGAAAAGTGTTAAGAAGCCGTCCAAGGGATTTTAGAAGGATTAGAGAATGAAAAGGAGAAACAGGGGACAGAACACTACTGGGCCAGATTCTGGAAAATCTGGGGCAAGTGTGAAAAGACCAAAATACCCCTAATGAGTTGTTAGAAGGGTATGAAATTTCACAGGTAGTTAGATAAGCATAAAAGAAATATGCATTCAATTTTATCTGATGATTAGAAGTATAAGAACTCTATAAAAGAACAGTCAGCTTTATAACTTCAACAGAATAACCTAGAAAGCACTAGGGTTTATCAACCAGAAAATCAACAGAATCTGAAGATGTTCAAAAGGAATCTTGGGTGATAGATAGCCCAGAAATAGGGGATGAAAACCCTTGAAGAAAAGAACAGAAATCCGTAATTAGGAGGGGGTGATTTTGACTTACCATAACTGAAAGAAGACCTTGACTATGTGATGACAGATTCTGTTTAGTTTAGAAATCCAGTAGCTTCCAACTCGATAAGCTAGTCCATGTGAATTGGTTTGAGGTTAGCACAACAGTAAGGTTAATAAAGATAGAATAAAAGGAGGAAGAAAGAAGAAGAAGAAGAAGGTAGAAGAATAAGGAAGAAGTAAGAAGAGGAAAGAGGAAGCCCAACAGCATTGACTAGGGGGAAGCAGACTTGAGGCTACAACCTCTAGGGTTTTCTAAGGGCTACAACCCTTGAAGTAAAACTTCAAAATTGATTGATCAATACATGTCTACCTCAATAGATAACGTGCAACCCTATTTAAAGACTCTCAAACACAAAATTTGAAAGAACCAAAATAGAAATCCTAGTCTAACTTGGATTCCTTGCTAACCTAGGACTTTCCAAAACCCAAAAGTACTAAAACTAAGACTTTTTAAAAAACAAAACAACCAAAACTCATCCCTTTATATGAGCTGTCGACTAGCACTATGTAGGCCCCAAATGTTGATCCTTGGACCCACTAAAAGACAAAAAGAAAAACCCTGGCTGTTGACCAGCTCTACTTTTTACTAATTAACCTTAGTTTTATAGCCTTATTACAAAGATACCCCCATGTGTAAAAAACCTAAACTAACCATGGCTAAAAAAGCCTTATTACATGTATACATGCTTGAATCTGGCTCTTTTGTGTGGAGGTATGTATAGAAGCCTCTTTTTGGTATTTGCATCAGGTTTAGGGTTTCTTAGGATATTTGGGAGTTCAAGTTGCAAGAGATCTTATCATGGCTAGAATCCCTAAAACTTGTGTACATTTCTCTAGATGATTCTGATTAGAGAGTTTGGTCCTTAGGGACTCACAGCACCATCTCTTCAAAATCATTTCTTAATGCATTATTTTGGGATAGCAAGGGGTGGGGTTGGGGGTGGTGGTCAGTTTGCTTTTAGGGCCGTTTGAAAATTCAAAGTGACTCCAAAGGTAAAGGCCTTTAGGTGGGAAGTTGCACAAAACAAGGTCAACATTGTGTATTTGACGTGAAGGAGGAAGAAGTGGGATCTCTCTCTACACATCTGTTTTATGTGTTTGGCGAAAGGGGAAAAAACAAATCACTTGCTTTTTCATTGCAACTTTGATGTTTTCCTCCTTAGTCTTATTAAACCAAAATCATTGATTTTATGAAATTTTGTTCTTTTGTTCCTTTTTAGTAATAGGGGGAAATTGTTGTGGAGATCCCTTCCATTCCAAGGTTCACCAACTTAGATTTTGGACTCGACTCAGATAGCTCACGAGTCAACTAGGCTTAGGAGTCATTGGAGTTAACTTGGGGGAGTCATGTCGCTATTTAATTTTATTTAAATAAAATACAAAAAAATATGTAAAAATTATAGATAGAATTTTGATCAAGCATTATTTATTTATATGATAAAAATGAACATTTTCTATTGTAATCCTAAATTTTTATTAAGAAATTCTTCTATTTGAAAACTCAATACCATTCTAGAGAAATTACCAATTACCAACTAAAATCAATTTTAACCTCATTTAACGACTTAGTAAATATAGTTAATAAAACTATAAAAGGATTGCAAGCAAGAAGAAAAATATAAACAGTACTATTCTTCTTTAATTTTCAATTCTTCTTTAGTCTTGAAAACTTGAACTATGTCTTGGCTCTCTGGAGAGTGGAGTTGAACTCTGCATGAAATGAAGTTAAACAATCATAGGAGACTTAAAAGAGTATATTAGTTTAACCCAAAACATGACATTAGGGATTTTGTCGTTATATATATTATTATTTTGTTTATTAAAATTTTAAAGTTTAAAGAATGTTTTTAGGAAGAAAAAAAAAAAGAAAAGATAACAAGACTCGGCCGGAAGGAGTCAGCTGAGGCACTTTCATGATTTGGCCGAGTCATATGCCTAGAGGTTTACATAGGTGATTTGACTCCTATGTCTTGGGAGTCGAGTCAACTTGGCCTAGTCATTGAGTCAACTTAAGGAGTTAGCAAACTATGTTCCATTACAAATAGGATGTCATAGGCTTGTTTATCTTCAGGGTGGCCACTGGGCATCTACAGTTGAAATTGTAGGAATATATGGGGTACAATATGTTTGAGGGTATACTAATCATATACTTGTAGTAGGATATACTTGTAAATACTCTACCATTCCCATGTATTCTTGTATTCCATGAGGTATAAATAAGAGGTAGCAACACTCTCCATATGCATACATTTCTCATATGTATTCTCTTCTTCTTCTTCTTCTTCTTCTTTTCATTTACAAACCCTTAGCTAATCTACAACACTAGGTCCAACTTGGTATCAGAGCTCAAGAGAATCAGCACATTGCCAATGCAAGAGTAGAACTCAGTAGGAGGTATGTTGACATTAGCATCCATATGGTTGATGTTAGCGAGGTGTACAGCCGTCTAGGTGACATGTAATTGATCGTGGTTTCTAACTCATCTTATTTTTGGTGAATTATTCTGGAAGATTGGGAGGTATTTGGGCTATTACAAATTTTAATGGAATTTCTAGGGTTTTCCAAATGAAAACCTAGATTTGGGGAAAATCATTGATCTGTTTGACACAATTTTTTGCCTCAAAATAGCACTTGATCCTACTGTGGTTTGTTGTTGCACACATTTAGAAACAAATTTCACATGATTAGGAGCAGATTTGATGAAGTTATGACATTTTTTCTCACTCAAATTTATTGGAAGGGTTGATTTTTCAAATTTTTTTTGATGTACTCTTAGACTCTAATCCTTTCTTACTCTCATATTGGTGAAAGATCTTGTGTGTGATGCTTCTATGGTGATGTACGATTGTGGTTACTGCTATTAGCATTGATTGGGTATGATTGAGAACCCATATTACATGTCTAAACTGTTTTCTTCATTGTTCAGGCATATCAATTCACTTAGGCTTATGGTTTGAAGTCTTTCTGAATGTTTTGAAGCTTGTTGGACTGTTACAACCAATCGAATATTGATCTAGGTAGCTGGTTTAGGCCCCCTCTATGAGATTTAAGAGTTATAGTATGCTAAGCAGAAAAGTTGTATGAACCAAAGGACTGTGTAGTCTTGAACAACAGTGTACCTTGTTGGAACGTGATTAGTTGTGATCTTATGGTGTAAACCTCTCTTGGCAGTTTTTTTTGGAAGACAGGTCAGTTAGAGTCAACTCACACATGTACTGTGTCAAGTGTTGGAGACCATAGGTAGAGCATAGGGATACCCAATATCCCCAATACTCATATTACTACCGTTAAGCTTAATGGAACCAATTACATGGCCTGGTCCTAATAAACCAAGTAGGCTATTATGGGAAAAGGAAAATGGCAGTATACAAGCGAGTTCTTCCCTCCTGATACGAAGGATCCTTTATTCTCAAAGTGGAGAGCTAACAATGTATAGATTGTATCATAGTTGCTTCATTCTATGCAACCTAACAGTAGTAGTACATAGAAGTTTCTGAAGGCTACTAAGGAGATTTGTGACTCATTGGTGCAAACCTATTTTGAGGTGGGTCAGATTGTTAGGGTATATGAGCTTCATTGGTGAGTATGACAAATGAAGCAAGGATAGTAGACATTAACGGCCTACTACTAGAGATTTTGTCGTATTTAGAAAGAGATTGATTGTTATCAGTGCTCTAAAGATGCGACTACCTTTTGCCAGTTTGTCGAAGAGAATAAAGTGTTTGAGATATTGGTTGGACTAAATCCAAAGTTTGAGCTGACGAGGAATCAACTTTTGGGATGAGACACTCTTCTCTCACTGTCCAAGGTTTATTCTCATCTTCATAGAGAAGTGAAGGGGTGGAGTGCTATGTCCCAGTCTATTCCATCTATTGAGCCATCTGCACTGTCTTCCATCTCTTAGTGAGGAGGTCGTGGTGCCAGTCATTGTTGTGGCCATTCCAACATTGGGATAGTTGATCATGAAAAACTAAGATGTGAGCACTACGGTCCTCATCACTCGAAGAAGACCTATTGGGATCTTCATGGTAGACTACAATGGGGTTCCTTGAGTGATAGTCATAAAGGTGGTACACTTGGTGGATGAGGGAGATCTAGTACAGGTGTTGCTACACCTATTGACGATCATTAGTCTGTTACTCCTGCCACTCTGTCTCCATCTACCGCACCTTCTGGCTTAGCAGTAGGAACCGGGTTTTGCATAAGGGAGATGGAGTTTTGTTGACGTCTTATAGCACAGTTAGAACCTTCTTCCAGTGCTGCCTCTAATTCTTTTGTGTCTTATCCATGTATTCCAGATTTTTCCTTTAGTGCCTTTACTGTCTCTATTAGTCATCCTTGGATTATTGATTTGGGGGTATCTCATCATATGACTGATATGTCTTTTTTACTTCTTACCAAGTTTGTTTTCGCCAAGACAAGGTGCAAATTGCTAATGATTCCTTGTTTTTAGTAGCTGGTACTGGATGCATTCCTCTAACATCTTGTCTTTATCCTCTATGTTCTATGTTCCTAGCTTTACACCGGACCTTGTGTCTATTAGCCGTGTTACCAAGACGTTGAATTGTAGTCACTTTTTTTCCTTTCTTATTGCGTGTTTCATGACTTGGAGAGAAGGAAGATGATTGGTAATGGCCACAAGGAATAGGGGCTGTATCTTACGGATGGATGTTCTCATATTACATTTCTTGTTTAGCAGATGAAGGCACCTTACGTTCCTCCTTCCTCCCAGATAGATCAACTATTTCAGTGACATTATCGGCTTGGTCACATTTCTTTCCCCTTGTTAAAGAGACTATTTCCTATATTATGTACTTCAGTTTCAGTTTCAAACTTCTGTTGTGAAACTTGCTTTCACTAAGCATTGTACAACTTCTTATCCTTCTAGTAATATTAGAAGTACTATACCATTTTCTCTTATTCATTCATGATGTTTGGGGACTAACTTTTAGAGGAATACCCATATATTACATTATTAGAGATTGGAGGAGTGTGGTTCATTCTTGCACTTATGCACAAATATTCTCTTGGCTATGGGGCCTCTCTCCACAAGGAAGCATCAAGCTTAATTTTAATGGTTGCTCTTTGGCGAAAATAGGTTGATATGGTATAGGTGGAATTTTTGGAGGCTGGACTAGGGACATTATAATCTCCTTTTTAGGGCCCATTGGAGTAGGAGATTCGATCAGAGCTGAGCTACTAGTTCGATTGCAATGTCTTTGAACTCTTGGATGATCTTTGAGTGGATTCAATCTACAACTGCCTACACTCGAAGGCTACCACACTTCTCCAGAGAAGCTAGGGACTTGGCTTCTTAACTGAATATCTCATTCCAATGGAGGCATATGACAACCAATGATATTCTATATTTTTTTTAGCAAAGTGTGGGGTATTAGGAAAAAATTGTATGGGGCAGACACATTTCCAATGTAGGCATTTTTAGGTGTATTTGGTGTTTTCTTCACGTCTTTTTTTTCCATGGTTCCATCCTAATTTTGCAACTTTTTTCTTGGTACTTTTTATGTTATTTTTAATAGTCTTCTTTGTTATAGATTTAATGTGCAAAAGTTAATCTCATCGGACCACCTTTTTCTATGTCACCACCATGGTTTAAAGTATCGCGTGATACGTACTGGTATCACGGGGTGGGAAGACAAAACTCCTCTGGTAATCAAAAATCAAAATCTCCCTGAAAATTCGCATGTATTATGAGATGTCTTGCGCAATACATGAGAATTTTTAAGCTTTTTTGGCCTTAAAATTCTCAAGAGACGAGAGATGACCCATATTGCGTCTTGTGTCTCTCAATCTATCTCCCAAGCTTATCACCAAGTGCAAAAAACCACTTTTTGTGATTCTTTGTAGATTTAGCTTAGTAAAACAAAATCTAGGACTTCATTTGAGCCCATTTCGATTGAAAAACTTCCTTTAAGCCAGATCGAATGATTGAAGTCGAAACCCCAAATTTCGTCAAACACTCGATAAGTTTTCTATTTTTATTCCAATCCATCTAGATTGTTTATATGTCATGCATATGTGATAGATCTATACATTCATGGAGTTAAAGTTTTTTTTCGAAAATTAAAATTATTTAATAAAAAATTAAAGAAAATTCAAAAAATCATACTAAATGGGCATTGTTTTGTCTAATTTTTTTATATGACATGTTACATCCCATTTTTCATATAATATGTCAATTAGGTAGATTTCTGAAAATAAAATATTTTTTGTATTTATTTAATAATTAAATATTAACGGCAGATATGACCCTAAATATAGCGAAATGGCGGAACAGGATTCATGTAGCCGATCCCAAATAGTTGGGATAAGGCTGTTTGTTGTTGTTGTTGTTGCATTTAATAATTAAATAATTATAAAATTATGAAAAATGCCAATTTTTTTGAAAAAATACATGAAGCATATTAGAACAATTTTACTATATTTTCTGTACTTTTTAAAATTTCTTGTATTTTTTATTAAAAAAATAATTAGAAAGTTTAATTATTTAAAAAAAATCAAAAAATTACATCAAACTTGTAGAACCTTTTTTAATTAGTTGCATATGTTATATTGAGCTGGTTCTTGGTTGGTAGCAGTCTTGGCATTGGTACTATTCTCTATCTTATTGTGTTATATTTTTGTAGTTTCATTATTGTAATTATACTTTTGTAATACTTTGCATTATCAATGAATGAGAATTGACATTTTTTTATTTATTTATACATTTGTATCATTGATTCTGTTTTATGAACATGGATTTTTAGCTTTATTATTCAATGTGTAGTGTTATTTTTCAACCTCTGATACTGAAAGTCATAACTATTGATACCCAAGTGTGTCATGAGGGTACCGATTTCCATCTATTGATACCCAAGTGTGTAATTAATTGTAATGATTTATAAGTATTTAATGATGCTTATTATAGTGTTTCCTAAAGTTTCATTAAAAAAATTGAAGGATTACATAGTGTTTCCATAGATTTCATAGGCAACAATGTATGTCATGAGGGTGACAGTTCTTCCAATCATCATAAATGGTTTTTTTCTATATATAATATTCCTTAGTATGTATTAGTGTTTATTTTATCAAATCCTGAAGTTTTATAAAAAAAAATCCTTCATTTTATTATTGTTTCTCCCGTTTTTCATAGTCTCCCGTTTTTTCCATTGTCTCCCTGCAATAAGTTATGAGACGTGAGATGTTTCAGTCTCTCTTAGTTGCGATACGAGATGCGATATCAATACTTTGAACCTTGGTCACCACTTTCCAAACATACCATATCTTTGTCATCTTCACAACTATATTCTTCCACTTTGCTATATCATATAGTTACATGCTCAAGAGATGGGGCACCACGCATTCTTTTGAGCTACTCTCTGCATGGTATCATGTCCCATATGGTTTTCTTTTCTAAATCTTCCCTAACTCCTTAGTTAAACCCTATTCTTGCAATCAAGTTGCTAGTAACCCACTGTAGAAGTTTTCCATGGCAGATGAATTTATTGCTCTTGTGAAAGATTTGATGTGGTCAATTGTTATGCCAATATGGTCCATGATTACCATTGGCCGCAAATGAGTGTTGCATTAACGAGTTGACTTTTAGTTTGGTGGTCTATCTCTTCATTATCTTTACTATCATAACAACTTTTTCAAATTCCCGTGTGGCACTCATTCGTGTCAATGGCCCACGAGTCAGCCTACTCAAAGTACAAAAGCATACAAATGGCAAGTCACAATAGCAAACACGACAGACAAAGATACACCATGGCAATGAATGGAAAGCAACCATTGTATTACATACATGCAACCAATTACAATCATAGTGCTGGAAAGAAATCATCAAGCACAGTGTGTAGCACCATAAGCCATGTCGACAAGGGGCAAGGCTTGAAGGCTACACTCCTGGAGACCTATCACTCCCCTATCAGGTGAATGCTATACCTTTTAAGGATTTCCATAAAAGAACATCAACCTGCCCAGAAAATCATATTGACTATTACAAGACTGCCGCTAAATGTTAATAATTATAATTTTGCCATTAAGCCACACAATTAGGCCACACATGGCCACACCTAATACAAAACTACCCAATGACACACAAAAGACATAGGCCACGAGCCATGCGAATAATGCTAGATAAGAAAGGTGTCTGGTTCATTTGAAAAAAAAGAGAGGCTGAAATCTAGATGAAGTAGATTCGGCATTAAAAATAAATAAATTGGGCTAAAGAATCAGAGTATAGCTCCCATAATGTGGTTCCAAAATAGATTTGCGGCCAATAATCCAAGGAATGATTCTTATGTTACCAAATGACATTATCTTGATTCTTGATTTGTTGAAACCAAAGAATCAAAGAATCCAAAATTTGGAGAGTTACCTAACACAACCTTCGTTTCTACCTTTATAGCCACTAGGTACGTTTGCTCCCCCATCCTCAGCCCCTTATTGAGCTAAAAGGCTGAGATCATCTTGTTGCCATCTCTCTTAAAAATGGCATGAATCATGCATGAAGTCTCATTAAAAGTGCAAAGTGACTCCAAATACAACATTGCACAACTTTGTTGTTTTGTAGGAACTCGATTCCTAATTTCATTTGAAAGTTGTTTATGAGAATAACCATCAAATTGGTCTACCCTATTCATGTCCCTAATTCCGCAGGGATGGGCTTCGATGTGCCAAACACAGGTCAAGCAATGCAATTGAGTTTATAGCCTTAATGCATCTTGAGTCCTCCAACTTCAAGCCTGTTTGTCTTACCTCTGACTCGACAACAAAGTTATTGATGGTTCCTATATCGATCATGGCTCAGGTGGCTTTGCCATTAATTTTCAAGTCCATGAATATGAGTCCCTTAGTTGGGACCTTCGTAAGTATAACTTTTCCTTTTAGGGCATGGAGTAGTCAAAGGGCCCCCATCCTAGCATCCCCTTCTTCATCATCTTCAGATGCCTCGTGTTGTGAGGGTGTTGCTTATTAATTGAGGGCTTGTTGCTATGGGAAATTGGCTACCTTATGTGGCCCTCTGCATAGGAAACACTGAATGGTCTTTAGACCCGTTGTCGTGAAGGAAGTTTACCATTCTTGAACATAGAAATTAGTAAAGTTCATTAAACAACCACATATCTACATATGCTTTCC